>VYXB01003930.1:289721-324672 GCA_013397135.1 Pachyramphus minor | reverse complement strand
CCATGGATCCAGCCTGTCCAGGTCCCTCTGCAGAGCCCTCCTGCCTTCCAGCAGATCAACACTCCCCCAGCTTGGGGTCATCTGCACATTTGCTGATGGTTCACTCAATCCCCTCATCCAGATCATCAATAAAGACATTAAACAGGACTGGGCCCAACACTGATCCCTGGGGACACCACCGGTGGCCAGATCCCAGTTGGATGCATCTCCATCCCCACCACTCTCTGGGCCTGGCCCTCAGCCAGTTGCTAACCCAGCACAGAGTGCCCCTGTCCAAGCCCTGGGCTGCAGCTTTTCCAGGACTGTGTCATGGGAGATGGTGCCAAAGGCTTTGCTGAAGTCCAGATGGACACATCCACAGCCTTCCCCTCATCCACCAGGCTGGACTAGTGCCTGTTATCCAGTTGCATCCAGCTTCCTTCCTTCCCTGATGCCTTCCCTTGAGCTCTCATTTTGCTCTCCTTGCCCCCCTGTCCCATTTCCAGTGAAAATGCAAATCCCTGTCCCATTAAATTCACCAAAATTCAGTGCAACTTAACCCCAGCCCTTTCTAAGTGGGTTTTTCCTTCAGCTTGCCCCAATTCAGTCCATTTCAGGCAAGTGCATCCCAGTGAAAGGCAATTCCAGGAATTTCATTAAAAATACTTTGCTGCAGAGGAAATAAACAGTCTTCACTGCAAACAACCAGCAATCGATGAGATGTGATTTGGTTAAATGCAATTGCATCCAACAGAAGGAAATTAAATCAAAGCTATGCAGTTGTATTGCAATTAAAATTCAGCCCTGCAAATCAGGGCAAAGTTTAATTAGTGCCAGAGAGAGGTTTTTATTTGGCTTTCTTGAATATATTTATGGCTGGGACAAATTAGCAGCCCTTGATATCCTTGAGTGTAACACTGGCACGGGTGAAATGTTTTCCTCCCACGTTTTGCTGTGGAATCATTTCACACCCCCTGATCCACCAGGTTACTCCCAGTCCCATATTCCCAAATTTTTTGGTGCTGACAGTCTATTCCCTGTGAACAGCAAGGGATGAAATCCCACCCAGCTGTGATTGGGGCTTCCCAAATCCAACCTGAATTTTCAGATCCACAAAAAGGCCAAATATTCAGAGCCTCACTCCACAACCTCTCTCTGCTCCCTCCTCTTGGAGGTGAGATTTAAAGGAGAGTTATTGGAGCATTTTGGGAATGACTTCATTTTGGAAATGAATTCATTTTGGGAATGAACCCGGCTTGATATTTGTGTCCTGTCAGCTCATCCTGCCTCAGGGATTTTCACTTCCAGCACTTCTAACCCAGAGAAATGCCTTTTCCTGGGCCTAAAAATTCATTTATGGGAGTAAAACTCATGTCCTTGCAAGGAAAAATAGCAGGTCTGGTGTGTCCCTGTACCACTTGTGGTCCCACCTGGAGCAGCTCCAGAGATATTTGGAGTCTGTTCATCAGGAGATTTAGCAAAGGGACCCATCCCATTTGACTGACATGGGAGTTTCCTTGGGCACAGCTTGTCTCATGTTAAATACAGAATAGATACAGAAAATCAAGAGTGAACTGCCTAGAAAAGCTCATTTCTCTCCTCTGACTCAGAGGACTAGTTGAGATTTTAGATTTAAGATGCATGAAATGAAGTGCTTTTGGATGCATATTTTTCTTTATGCTCCCATTTACTCTTGGGGAAAAGGTTAAGTATCTACACTCTCCAAAAATACAGTATGTATATATACACATATATATATATATAATATATATATTATTTTCTTCTATAACTGGGCCACACCTTGAAAACTTAATTCAGAAACACATTAATGGCCTGAAAGAAACATTACATCTCTATAATCTGTATATTGTGATATATTGTATATATGATTAATATGATATCATGTAGAGCTAAAATGAAAAGGGAACATCTGAGAGCACCAAAGGGGGGGAAATCCATCTGAAGTTGTTTCTTTAAAAAATCACTAAAAATCACTGGAAATAAAATACTCCTGGAAAACACTTCAATATTCTTTCCAGGCAAGGCTGTAGGAGAAAGTGAATTCAGCTCTGGTTTTGGAAGGAGAGGGGTTTTGTCATGGAAAGGTAAATTGTAATTTGTGTCTGCAGTTTGTTTCCTTTAGTTTTATTTCCTTCATCAGTGATATTTGTGCTTTGTTCACTTTGTTTTTCTTCCTTCCCATTTCTTCCCACTCTTGATTGAAAACTTGCAAAGCAAGGACTTGGTTTAGACCCCACAGCACATCTTTGAGGAAAAAAAGGGAAAAAAGGGCTTTGAACCTTAGTTTTTTGGTGTTTTGTTTTTTTTTTTCCCCAGAATTCTGTAATCCTTTTGCTTTGCAGGGTTTTAATTGGGGTTTCAGCTCAGCACAGCCAAATCAAACAGTGAAAGAAAAAGAAAAAGTGAAGAGCCCCAGATTTCCAGGCTCACTGGAAAAAACAACTCTGGGTCAGACTCCACTCATTAGTTTTGCAAATGAGTGAGCTCAACATTGCACCATCCCCACTGAAATAAGGTTAAAATGTGTTGGTTTAATTAGATTCTCTCGTGCTCAGCAGAGTGTTTGCCACGGAAAGTACCAAAATATTGACGGTAATTAGGGAAATCTCGGGTTCCCTCCGACCAAATTGCACAAATTCACAGGGTTTTGAAGGTCTCTGTGAAACCTTTCAGCTGGGTATCACAGGGATGTGAAGGTGGGGAGGAATGTTCTCCCACTTTTGGGGCTCAGATGAAGTGTGTAAATCACCCCCATTTCTCCTGCTGCCAGAATCTCCCACTTTTTGGGGCTTGATACTTATTATCAGTGTCACTCATTTTCTGTTGGGAATTTGGCTACTTGTGACGAGCTGAGACAGATGTGCTGGGTCCAGGCATGATTAAAATTCAAGGAGAAAGATTTGAACTAATTATTCCCCACGAGTTGGCCTCAGGTCCACCTTGGACAAGATTCCTGTTGTGCAGAGTTCTGTACAAACACGGGACCAGGAGTGAGGTCCAACCACACAGACAGGAATGAGCTGAGAGATGGATGGGCTTGGAAATTCCTGCTGTTTTGATAGCAGGAATTGCAGCCTGGTTGGGCAAGAGGAGCCCTTTGATCTCTCAGGGGTTTGTGGGTTTTCCTTGCTCATGCAGATCCAGTTCTTGTCCTAGAAGAGCTCTGGATGGGCTTGGAACACACAGTGAAAGCAGGAATTGAAGCCTGGTCAGGCAAGAGATGCCCTTTTGTTCTCTCATGGGTGAGCTTTCCTTGCTCATGCAGATCCAGTTCTTGTCCTAGAAGAGCTCTGGATGGGCTTGGAACACACAGTGAAAGCAGGAATTGAAGCCTGGTCAGGCAAGAGATGCCCTTTTGTTCTCTCATGGGTGAGCTTTCCTTGCTCATCCAGATCCAGTTCTTGTCCTGGGAGAGCTCTGGGTGGACTGGGAAAACACATTAAAAGCAGGAATTTCAGCTTGTTTGGAAAAGAGATGCCCTTTGATTCAGGGATTTGTGGGTTTTCCCTCCTCATGCAGATCCAGTTCTTGTCCTTGGAGAGCCCTGGATGGGCTTGGAAAACACACTGAAAGCAGGGATTGCAGCCTGTTTGGGCAAGAGGTGCTCTTTGATTCAGGGGTTATGGGTTTTTCCTCCTCATCCAGATCCAGTTCTTGTCCTTGGAGAGCTCTAGATGAGCTTGGGAAACACACTGAAAACAGGAATTTCAGCCTGTTTGGGCAAGAGGTGCTCTTTGATTGAGGGGTTGTGGGTTTTTCCTCTTTATCCAGATCAAGTTCTTGTCCTTGAGAAGCTCTGGGTGGGCTTGGGAAACACTGAAAGCAGGGATTGCAGCCTGTTTGGGCAAGAGGTGCTCTTTGATTCAGGGGTTGTGGATTTTTCCTCCTCATCTAGATCCAGTTCTTGTCCTTGGAGAGCTCTGGATGGGCTTGGAAGACACACTAAAAGCAAGAATTTCCCCCTGGTTGGGCAAAAGATTTCCTTTGATTGAGGAGTTTGTGGGTTTTCCCAACTGTGGAGTAATGGGTAGAGCTAAAAATTAAAGGACAATAAGAATTACAGGAGGTTCAGCTTTCCTCAAAAAAGGGCAACGGAATTACCCTGATCTTGGGAGTCTGTCTAGTGAAGAGTTCCCTTTGGAAAAAGGGAAACCTGACAGACTGGGTTGGACATCCATGGGTTCATTTTCCCCAGGGCACCAACAGACAAATAAATTTCTGTAGGTTTAGAAAATCCCAACCCTTTCCATCCAGATCCTGTTCTTGTTCTTGGAAAACTCGGGATGGGCACTTCTCCCCAGTGCAGAGCAACAAGGGAGGAGTTCAGAGCAGTGAACCTTTTTCCAAACAGGGATTCTGCAGGATGGGGGAGGTGCAGGTCAAGGCCATTGCCCGGGAGAAGGTTTAATCCTCACCTTGTGTGTGATTTCAGCCCGTCTGGTGCAGAGAGCAGGTGTCACCTTGGGCAGGCACCCCTTTGGAGAAGACCATTTTTGTCCACAACATGGATACTAGAGGAGGAATGAGGTGGAACAGGCTGCCCATGGAAGTGTGGGAGTCACCATCCCTGGAAGTGTTCAGAAAACATGTGGATGTGGCACTTTAGGACGTGGTTTAGTGGTGAACATGGTGGTGGTGTTACACTGAGAGTTGGACTTGATGATCTTAAAGGTCTTTCTCAAACTTAACAATTCTAAAATTCTCTTATCCCACTTTTCCCTGTTCTAGGGGATGGCTCCATGACCTCTGTAGCTCTCCTTTGCACCACCCAACTCCCAGAGGAGAAGGTTACCATGCACAGGAGATGCTTTGAGGGGTGACCTCCATGCCCTGGTCCAAATCCATGATCCCACTGTTCATTTTCTCTCTCTCCTCCCTCTCTCTCAGCACACACATGGTGTTATGTGGGCTTGCTCCTGCCACTTCCATTCAACACTCAGGGGAAAAAAAATTGGCCTTGAACAATCTAATCCCCCTCTCACATCTTCTTCCACCTCTGTCACAACAGATACTAAATCCTCAGTGCCAAAATCATCATGGATTCATAGAATCATGGAATAGTTTGGGTTGGAATGGACCTTAAAGGTCATCTGATTTTATTCCCTCTGCCATGGGCAGGGGCAGCATCCACTAGACCAGGTTACTCCTGGTCAGGTTATCCCTTATTTTATGAGGTTGCACCTTCACTCAGGTGTAATTCATTCCAATGGTGACTTTTCCAGGAGATTGTCCTAAAATCCAACCCCCCAGAGACATTATGGGAATTCAGTATTTTCCTTTCAGTTTATCCTTTGCCTCGTGCACTTACACAAGAACAAGTAACACTTTCTTGTTTCAGCCCCTCTGAGATTAGAGCCAGAATCAGGCTCAGATCTGCAAAAGTATTTACCAGACAAAGGATTTCGACAGGGATTTCGCTCCTTAAACAGGAATTAAGTGTGCAAATACTTCTCTGGATTCCTGACACTGATATATCCCAGCACAAAGTGATTTATGAAGACAGCAGGGGCGGGTTAATTGAAGAGACTGTTGGTTCTGTGCTTTTGTGTGTGTGTAACTTCCTGGCAGAGATTCATCCACATCCATTTCTTCCTTCTTCTGCCCTGATTTTCTTGTTCAGCCTTGTTTTTAAGACCTTTCCAGCACCCCAGCTAAGCAGGGGCACTTTTTTTTTTTGTAACACCCACCCATGTCAATGAAACATGGACACCAAACACTTGGAGATCTGCCAGTTTATGCAAAACCAGCCAGAATTTATTGTCTCTTGGGAACTGACAAGTTCTGGGAGGTAAAACCTTGAGGAGATCCTTCTGCAAGCAGGTTCTACGTGGACATTATCCATGGAGCACATCCCTCATCTGTGCCCCGGGGTCTGGTGGTTGGCAGGTCCTGGAACATTCATCTTTTGAGTCCTCATTTGTATTGGATTTGCACGTGGAAACTCTCCTGAATCAGAGCTGTAACGACACATTCCAGGTGCAAATCCACAACCTGGTGGCTTCTCAGCAGCTTCAACAAATGAACAAATTAAGGGTTTCTGCTGAGGGCCCCAATGGTGTTAAATAGGACCTTCCAAACCAACCCAGATTTGGTTTCAAACCCTGCAAAACCCTCCTGAGAAATTTCTCTGACCTCCCTCGTTCAGAGCACAAAATTTTCCCTCAGCAATATCCAGGAACTATCCCATTTCTTTCTGCTTAAACTACGTAGGAAACTTTTTTTAATAGAGAAATAATCTTCCCCTAAAGTGACAAAATGACGAGGGAATTTATCACGTCACTGGTTGTCTGTTCTGAAGGCTGATTTAACTTCATGATTAAAGATGGACACCTTGAATTCAGTTCTAATTTTGCTGACTTAAATTTCCAGCCACTGGAACCTCTTCTGACCTTTTTTTTTTGTTGTCTTGACACAAGACAAGTATCTGATAAGTAATTAGAGTCTGCAATCTACTCCTTCACTAAAGAAATCATGTTCCTGATTATCTGTCTTATCTTTCAACTTCACATCAATCTCCCATCATAAGTCCAAGGTATTCCCAGCAGCTTCACTCTTATTTTTGTTACTTTTTGAAGAATAAGAAAAAAAAATAATAATAGACATATATATATATGTGTGTGTATATATATATATTATAAATCACAAGAATTCAACTAAATAACTTTGTCCCCACATTAATCATACCCTAATCTCAGAGTGTAATGTCAGAATTCTTAGGTATTTATGCATGCACAACCCCCCAAGTGATTAAATAGAGTTCAGTATTAAATTGCATCTGCATAATTGCTCTTTTCTTCCCTCTGCCTCGTTGCATGGTGCACTCTGTGATTTTCAATTTTCTTCCCCAAGAAGTTGTTGTCGCAGTGCCCGTGGACGTAAAGATGTATTTATCAATAATTCAGATTTTGTTGATTATTTGATACCCTCAGGAGCTGAGTTATTTCCTGGGGCTGGGTAAATTAGCCTGCACGACCCAGAAACATGCCCTGAAGATTTCTTACATCTACATCTTCCTCTTCTTGTTATAAAAGATGATTTTGGCACCAAACTGTGCTCCTTTCTTAGGTCAGGGTGTCATAATTCCCTCCCTCCCTCCTCTGCTCACCAGACCCTTCCTGCTTTGTCATGGACACACATAACACATGGGGAAGGATCTTTTTTTCCCTTCCATTTTTGCCTTTTTTAATTAACTTTTCTAGCACATAATTTAATTTGCACATTCTCTCTGCTTGATTGGCTTCTACCACTGCAGCTCCCTGACAACAGATTGATAAAACTTGACCTTAATATCATGAAGAATATTAATGGCACATAGAGCTTTGAAACTGTTCTTCTTTGGGCATCAGGTACAGACTAAAGTGGGTTTAAAACCATCAACCCTTCCACTCCAGAGAGGATGAGAAGCCTCTAAGGAAAGGTTCAGGTTTGTTTTTAGGGGAGGAAATCTTTTTAATCCCTAGAAGGGTAAGGCAGCAGAGCAACAGATCACCTTGTGAAACCTCATTTTTTGAAGATCTTAAAAATTTAACTAAACAAAGCCATGTCTGAACTGCCCCAGCACTGCCAATACTCCTGCTCCAAGCCAGAGGCTGGATGAGGAACTTCCAGACATCTTGTCCAGCTGGTAATTTTGGGATCAGGAGTTCTAAACATCCCGGAAAGGATCCTCAGAAATTCAGTGTCAGGGTTGAGCCTTTGCCAAGACATCCAATTATTCCTGTGTGCTGAAGCCCAGGTTTATCCCTGCAAAGGGACTTGTGAAAAGTCCCTTCCTGGTGCTCCTGGAGCCCCTTCAGGTGTTGGAAGTTGCTCTGAGGTCTCCTTGGAACCTTCTCTTCTCCTTTTCCTCACCTGAGGCAGCTGCTTCTGACATAAGGCCATGAATCCCACTCTTGGAATTCCCAAGTTTCCTTCTGTTCTACTGCTCATTGAGATTCAGGCTCAGTTCACACCACCTCAGACCCATCCTTGGCCTCTCCTACACCCTCTCAAATCCTCTTTTAAATCCCAACTGTTGCACTGGCGCTTTTACCAGCACCTTCTAGGAGTGGAAAAGGTTAAAGTCTCCTGTTTAGAGAGTGACAGAGTTCTCCCCTCACAGATCTCTCCTAATTTGGCAGCCTAGTCTCCCATTGTTAAGGGCAAGACACAGCAAGGCCAGGGGTGATTCAGAGCTGCCAAGATGGTGTTTCCATGCATTTTCATCTGAAGGAACATCTTCATCTCCACTGGTGAGCTGCACATTCAGCTTGGATTTTGAGCAATTTTTTCCCTTTTAAAGACATTTCTCTCAAGAATCCAGGTCTAACCTGTGATTCCCTTTCACTGAGAGAGGCATCACAAACCCAACCTGTCCTGGTGTTCTCACCACCCTCACAGGAAAGAATTTCTTCCTAAAATTTGGTCTAATCCTACTCTGTCTCAGTTCAAAGGCTTTGCCCCTTTTCCTGTCACTGCACACTCTTGTAAAAAGTCCCTTCCTGGTGCTCCTGGAGCCCCTTCAGGTGTTGGAAGTTGCTCTGAGGTCTCCCTGGAACCTTCTGTTCTCCATTTCCTCACATGAGGCAGCTGCTTCTGACATAAGAGTGTTTGGCAAAGTTCAAGAATGATTCCTCCACCCCACACAATCGCCCTGTTGTGGGTTTGAACCTGAATTATCAACACACAGAGCACAAAGTGCAGCTGCTCCATCATTTCCAACCACAAAGCTCCTTCCTGGCACAGCTCAGCTCAGTAATAAATGGGAGAGTTTAGGGCTAATTATAACAGGCCTTTTAATTTCCATCTGGAGTCACAAAATCAATAGAAACTCCTTGCTTCATTAAATAATTGCACTTGCCAATAGCTGGAGCTGTTCCATTTGCAGGTGTGCTAAAAAACTGCTTTATTTAGTGGTTATCTTGCTCCAAACCTCTTTTTTTCCCCCAAGGAATTCAGCCACAGAGCTGCCACCTCCTGCAGCAAAGAGAGGACATGAGAAGGGAAGATCATCCTGGGCTGATTTGACAGGAACACAATTCAGTGTTTAGGCTGAACTGTGTTAAAATTCAAGATGTGTGGTCAGATTTCTCCTCCCTCTACCTCCACACCTCCAGCATTGGATGGAGACATGGAGGCAACAGCAGGTCTTGGTTTAAATAGGAGAAAATTTTGGTTCACTTGGCCAAATTTATCATGTGGGTAAAAGCAGCGTTTGAAAATTAAGTGACAAATATTATGCCAAAGGTGGGTAAAGGAAGCAAAACCTACTCAAAAATCTGGTTTTGTTTGTTTTTGGTTGGTTGGTTGGGTTTTTTTCCCTCAGATCTTTTTTATCTACTGGGAAAAAGAAAGATGAACTTGAAAACCTTAAGCTGCTCTTCTCTAATGTTTCTCAGCATTTGTTGTCTTGCTCCTACCGACTTGAAGTGCTCAAAATCCTTTTAACCTTCTCCCAAAATCCAACAGGATTTATGTGTTTCTGCAGATGTTCCCTTTCCAGGACAGGGAGAGACAGTTCAGCCCTCAAGTGAAGGTTGGATTTTTGGTGGAAGGTTGGACTTGATGACCTTGGAGATCTTTTCCAACCTTACTGAGTCTGTGATTTTAATAAGATGAGTGGATCTAAGGAGATACCCCACTGACAGCTGGAATTTTATCTGAATTTGGGGAATAAATTTCAAGCCTTCAGACTGATAATCATGGATAAATTTGAACTGATTTAGCACCTCTGGTCATCCTGACTGCCAGGAACCAGGAACTGAGGTGAGCACAAGAGGAATTGGCCTTCAGGGAAAGCAACATGAAAGTAAAAACGAAGCTCTCTCAGATTGTGGGATTTTCTCCTCCTGGCTGGAGACACCGGTGGTTTGTGCTGCTTTCCTGCTCCTGTGAAACCCAAATTTTTGATGAAAGCAACTCTTTGTGGAGCTTGAAGAGACTCCCTTTTGTAGTGAGCAACCTGGTGCCTCCCCAAACCAATCCAAGTTTCAATCTGTTCTCCTCCTGAGCTCCCTGCAAGTCCTTAGGGCTTCTCAAGGTATTTACACTGGACTGGAACAAAAACCTATTAGGGACAAGTGATGACTGTAACAAGCTGGCAGAATGGACAGCAGGGTCCATCAGCTTCCCATCTTCCACCTAAATATCTGTGAATGTGTTTTTTAGCAGGACCAGCTGGTTGGGAGGTGCCTTAATGTGGAGATGCCTAAAAATCTTGGGTTGATTCCTCAAGGTCTGTACCAGGTCAGACCCATCATTTGTTTATGAGCAGAAATCTTTCTTTTCAAGCATAAAACCTGGCAAAGCACTTGCTGTAATCATGAGCCCTTTAATCATATTTTTGACTGACGCCTGCAACAAAAGAGGATACACCTGACATTTTCAGGTGGAACCAAGGAAAGTCAGAGAGTATCAGGTTGGAACAAAACAGACAAGTGTCACCTTGGCATCAACAGCTTGTAACAGGCAGTAAATATTCCCCAACTTGCATCTTAAAATGAGCATTACAGTTGCTCCATTCCCAGTGTGCCTCAGGCAGTCTGCAGTGAAGGGTATTAAGGCATCTTTTAAAGCACATTTCCCCCCCAAATCACTTGCCTTTGATGGGACCTTGAATGAAAAACAAGGAGAATTATACAACTAAATTCAAGCACATGGAAATGGAAGAGGTGAGTTCATTTTTCTCCCCAGGGAAGGGGACTTGCCAGCAGAACCAGGAGCTGATGTGTTGGGAGGTTTGTGGCTGACCAATGTTCCTGGTTTTTTTATTGTGCTCTCTAGTTATCTACCAATATCTGTCATGTTTTCTATCAGGGGCCTGATTTGAAAGTTTTATGAGGTAGAGGGTTTGGGGTCATTCTGCAAGTATTCACAGAATCAGAGAATCATAGAATGGTTTGGATTGGAGGAGACCTTGAAGATCATCCACTTCCAACCCTCCTGCCATGGGCAGGGAACCTCCCACTAGACCAGGTTGCTCAGACCCCCACCCAGCCTGGTCTTGGTCACATTAAAAAAAGAGTGAAATCTTACACAAGAGTCTCCCAAACTTGCTGCATCACTGTTTCTGTTCCTTAAGGTCTGACATACACTTGGACTTTCTCCATGTTTCAGATGTGATTCCCAATCCCCTGTCCTACATCACCTGCTTTCACCTAAAGTGAGATTCTACATGTGATGGACATTTGCAGTTCCATTTCTATCTTCCCTCTTTCAATATATGCTCTTTATTTAGTGTAAAAAAGCCTTTGTGGTCTTTCTACCTCCTTCAGGCATCTCCTTTTCTTTCATCTCTTCACTACCAGGATTGGATTTCTCTTTCTTATGTCTTCCTTTTTAACATCTTCCACCAGTCTCTTTTATGAGCTCAAACTCCTACTGATGTTTCCATTTCCCCAGGCTGTTCATGCTGTAAAATATCCTTGTACCCATCCCTACAAAAACCTAGAACTGCTTTGGTTCTATTCTCTGGAAAACAAACATTTGTTTTCCTTAAAAACCCTGAGGACCTGGGCTAGTGGAAGGTGTCCTTGCTCATGGCAAGGGGTTGGAACTGGGTGGTCTTTAGGGTCCCTTTCAACCCAAACCATTCTGTGGTCCTATGACCTAAAGGTTGCAGTATCTCCCCATATTTACATCATAAATCTTGGAAATTCCTGTGCCTGATAATAAAAACTCTTCTAATGACAGGGTTGAACAGAGGATTATTGGTCACATACCAAAGCTACAGCAGGAAATATTGTAATCTCTGCTGAATTTCTGTTTATAGCACAAGACCCTGTGGCTGCAGGTTGTTTCCACTCATTCATTCTCATCTGGGCCAAAAGAAGAGAAGCAGGAGAGTTTTCCAAAATCACAGAATCACAGAATGGGTGAGGTTGGAAGTGACCACAGTGGGTCATCTGGTCCAAACTCAGGGTCATCCCAGAGCACATGGCACAGAGCTGTGTCCAGATGGTTCTGGAATATCCCCAGGGAGGGAGGCTCCACAGCCTCTCTGGGAAACCTGTTCAGTGCTCAGTCACTGCCCAGCAAAGAAGCTCTTCCTCATGTCCAGGTGGAACTTCCTGGGCATCAGTTCCTGCCCATTCCTCTTGTCCCATTGCTGGTCCATCCTCTGCCCCCTCACTGCAGACACTGATGGACCTGCTGGCAGTGCTCTTCCATATTGACCCCAGATACCATTGGGGTATCCTCAAAAATCCTCATTTTTGTCCCCAGCTGTAGAACATCCCCATCCTTGGCCTGGCTGTCACTGTTCTTGTGCTGCACTCTCATTCCTTGCCTATTCCACTGGCACAAGGGAATTTACCCCTCAGCAATCAAAGAGGGCAACACCATCAGCGATCCTCAGTGACCACAAACCAATAAACATGGTAAATCAAGCCCAGGGTGGACATAAATTCAGGCTGCTTGGTCCTCAGAAGGTGACAACCCTTGTCCCATCACCAGTCTCAGAGGTGACCCCAACCCTCAGGACCCAGCAGAGCTGGTTAATCCTATTCCTGTGGTCTGTGCCAGGGAAACACAAACACAGAGGATGCCTGGCTGGACTCCAGCCCACTTCAGATGGCAGGACACATATGGAAGTGAGGGGGACCATCCTGAACTCTGCAGCAGAGCTGCTCTCCTTAATTGCACCGTCCATCTCGGTGCCTTCCCAGCCTTAGTGCCCTCCTCCCTTGCTCAGTCTTTGAGCTCTGCTTGGACAACTTGAGTTGTCCCAGTTCAGTCACTTCTGTAGGACTGACAGTGCTGGAGGAGCATTGGATGGGTTGACAGCCCAGTGTTGACACACAGGGACCTCTGCAGATCATCCAGTGCAAACCCCCTGCCAAGGAGGGGTCACCTGCAGCACCTGACACAAGAATGAGTCCAGGTGGGGTTTGAAATGTCTCCAGAGAAACTCCACAACCACCCTGGGCAGCCCTTTCCAGTGCTTGAACTGAAAGCAACTGATAGGAACTGTTTTCTCCATCTCAAAGCAGGGAGGAGAAGAAGGCACCCAGCAAGAGTGGCAATGGACTGAACTGGGAAATGACCCCATGGCCACCCTGCTGCCAGCCATGTGTGCTGGTCACTGCTCCAGACTTCATCCCTGCAATGCTAGAAATGTTTATCACACAGTCATAGAATGGTTTGGGTTGGAAGGGACCCTAAGGATCATCCAACCCCCTGCCATGGGCAGGGACACCTTCCACTAGCCCAGGTTGCTCCAAGCCCCATCCAACCTGGCCTTGGACACTTCCAGGGATCCAGGGGCAGCCACAGCTTCTCTGGGCAACCTGTGCCAGGGCCTCCCCATCCTCACAGGGAGAAATTCCTTCCTAATATCTGGCCTAAACCTCCTTCAGCTTAAGGCCATTCCCCCTTGTCCAGTCCATACAGTTCTGGTGTAAATCTTTCAAACACAAACCAGTTTTTGTTCTGACAATATTCATGGAAGCACTTTAAAGTTCCTCCCCGAGTCACACGATGAGAAAGTGAAGATTTTACCTTATCAGCTTTTTTTTTGTTGAGTTTTATTCCCCAGTTGTCCTAAAGTTCAGAAAAGATGAGGGCCATTGCTGGTAAAGAAATGCACCTCTCAAAAACCTCAGTGTGTTTTGTTAAAACTGGTGAAGGGATTTAAAACATTTATTGGTTTCCTTCAAGTTAGGATCCCGCAGTCCCCCATAACTCTTATTTTGACTGTTTTACAGGTGCTGTCCTCTTCAAAATTCAGCCTTGAGAGGGCAAGTTTTGTTCCCTGAGATACTTAATGGTTGCTGAGCCCACATAGCTGCTCCTACCTGCTGTAAAGTTTGATTTGAGCTGCCATCAGCAAGGATTTGCAATTTACCACATCACCGAGGCTTTGTTTAATTGGCAGGAACTTTGTGAACTCAACACTGCAAGAATTAGGTGGGAGAACAATTTATGGACAACAAGTGCTGCAGCCTCTTTCTATTCAGTTGTCACTTCAAGCTGTCATTCCAAATAGCCCATCATCTTCTCTTCCACTGACTTCACTGGGATCGACCTGGAAGGGATAATTAGCTCCTTGTCAGCTCCAGGCTCTGCCTGAGTCTCGGGGAGCTGAAATCAATTTGTCTTTCCGGCAACATAAAGCAGGAAGGGAGAGGGAAGCTGGCAGCAGGATGAGTGGCAGGGAATACTGAAGCCCCTCAAGATAATTATACTGAGAGCTTGGGCAAGTTTATGTGAAAGGAGAGTCTGGAATGAATAATTCTATTTAAAAGAGAGAGAAAGTGAGGCGAGAAATAAATCTGGTCAAGGCTCTGCAGAAACAGGAGTTCATGGGAGTTGTTATGGATAACTCAATTCATGAGCTCCTGAGGTTGGTCTGAGCTGTAGGGAGGTCCTTCCTGAGCTCAGGTAACAGACCTGAACTGCAAAGCCCACAAAGTGAAGGGATTTTTGATATAGAATTATGGAATCATAGAATTGTTAAGGTGGGAAAAGACCTCCCAGATCAAACCTTCAACCAAATACCACCATGTCCACGAAACTCTACCACAAAGTGGTTTAGAGATCTGAGCACCCCAGGGATCCACCATGAAAGGCAGGATCACCACAGAAGCCAAATAATTTCCAAAAAAAACCCCACAAAACCTATTAGATAATTTTTTTGTTGTTCTTTAGAGTTGGCACAGCACCACAATGTGCTGGGTTGCTGGATTCATCTTCTGGAACTTTTTGATCCCAGAGAATTGTCCAGTTGTTTGGGGAGAGAATTTTCTGACAGTCCCCAGACAGACTTTTTTTAAGGGAATACAAGGAAATGACCACTACAAGAAAAGAGGAAGTTACATTTCATGGATTGCCAAATATATCAATGAAGGTTCATATTTCTCCAGGTGTTTTGCCTCTGTTTTGTTTTTTTTTTTATCCTGCAAGTCTTTTGGTAAAGTCAATCTAGGAATAAAATAACCTTGAGGAGACCACTAATACTGTTTAATACCTGGATCACAACATCCAAGAAACCTGCTGTGCTATTGCCAGTGAATTTGAAATGGGTTTAAAGTCCAATTTTTGAGATTTCTCTTACTTAAGTCGTTATTTTTAAGCATAAATGTTTTCAAAATAGAAGATTTCTACATGAATTACTTACTTGCTCCCCATATTATTCACCATAGGCCCATTTTCCTCGAAGGAAAACATAAAACCCTCTTTCTAAAGGGTTCTAAATAATGATTATTCATAGATGGCTTTTCTGCTCAGTTTGTTGCTGGGCTCAGGGTAACAGAAAGGTTGGAGCTTCAGAAAGGCAAATCCTTGTTGTAGACACTTCCAAGTAAAGCTCCAAAGCAAAATGGGAATTTTGAAGTGTTCTGCTGTTTCTGGACCCTGAGGGAAGGCAAAAGGGGTCAGGATTGAATCCCAACTCCTGCCTTTCTTGGTCAGGGAGCTGCAGGTGCCCTTCACCTTCCTGGGGAGGAGAACTCCTCTGCCTGGAATTTGGACACAGTGTCTGGGATGTCCCCAGACACCCTCAGTCTGCCCTTCTCCCTTTTGGGTCACTCACTCATAGAACCATGGAATGATTTGTGTTGGAAAGGACCTTCAAGACCATTTACTTCCAATCCCCACGGGCAGGGACACTTTCCACCACCCAGGTTGCTCCAAGTCCCATCCAACCTGGCCTTGGACACTTCCAGGGATGGGGCAGCCACAGCTTCTCTGGGCAACCTGTGCCAGGGCCCCACCACCCTCACAGGGAACAATCTTTTCCCAATATCCCATCTAACCCTACTCTCACTCAATTTTAACCCATTTCTCCCTTGTCCAACCATTCCATGACCTTCCAAGAAGTGAAGGAAAAAACCCTCTTCCCCTGACATCATGATGTTCCAGAAGCTCCTGACTTCCTTCCCTGTCTCATTTATGAGAGATTTGGGTGTTTTTGAAGAAATCCTGCCTTTATACTTGTGAAAAAATGACAAAAAAGATAAAAAGGACAAAAATGGCTTTTCAGATCCCTTCAGGCACTTCCTGCTCTTGCAATCTGAGCATGGGGGGACTCCTTTGAAGAAAGAACATTCTTATCACATTCCCTATGGATATTAATCAGTTTTGGATTACCCAGATGGAGAAAGAGGCAATTCCTTGTCTCTGGGAAGGACCACAGGGATCCCAGGAGCTCTAGGAGAGGACCCTGGATATCAGCAAGCACTTCTCTGGACTGTCCCTGTCCCTCTTTTCCACGGAGAACCCTGCTGGAAATATCAACTCTTGGGGCAGAAATCCTAAGGGATGATCCTGGTGGTAATAAACCCTTCGTGATCTTCAACCAGCAGCTGGAAGGGTCCCCCCAAATAACTCTCAGGGACCAATCACAGGGATTTGAGGCAAATTTTGCCACGTTGAGTGTTGAGGATGGTGAGATGGCTGGTGGGGGGACAACTTCAGTTCCATAAGCATGGAACTGAAATATATCTCTTTGCCCCTAATCATGGAATCATTAAGGTTGGAATGGATCTCCGAGATCATCAAGTCCAACCTTCAACCCAATGCCACCATTCCCACTAAACCATATCCCAGAGTGCCACATCTGCTTGATTTTTGAACACTTCCAGGGATGGTGACTCCACCACTTCCCTGGGGAGCCTGTTCCAATGCTTCACCTCTTCCAGGGAATGTGGAAACCTCTTGGACACGGGGGCTGGTCCAGGTTGGTCGTGAACCAACCTCTGACAAGTGGGGTCCATCTCATCTTTCATTCCCAGGGTAGAGCAGCTGCTGGATGAAAACAGGTGGCTCAGAACTGTGTGACACTAATTTATGCTGTGACATAAATCTGTGTGATTTAGGATTCAGCTACTGCAGATGGGACCTGCTCAAGCAGGACCTTACTTTTTTTGGGGGACTGAATTTTCTGAATGATTTTGTGGATTATTAACTTACTGACTCAAAACCTCGTGTTCAGAGTCTAAACTATAAAGATTTGCTTTCTTTTTGATTTCTTTAAGTTATGCTAAATTATATATTTTCCATGTAGCAGGAAAAGCAAATGAACTAAGGAATAGTTCATTTAAAGTTCATAATAAAGGAATATTCCCTGGCTGCAGCAGCTACTTCAGGGCTGTAACATTCAGAATGTTAAAGTTTCCCTCCTCTGAATGGATTTATGATCTCAAAGTCTCCAGATTACTCCAGTTCCATGGTTTTACTAAATGATAAATAGTAAACATAGAGTAATTATTGGGTAATTAATAGAATTTTGATACCTGTAATATAGCAGCAGTTGGCATCTCCAGGACTTCACAAAGCTCTGTATTCCCAATACAGAACATAAAGATACAGAAAGATGTAAAGATGTGACCCCAAACCTGCTCTCAGGTGGGTGCAAAGCAAAGAAAAAGCAGAACAATGCTGGAAAAATGGTCAGAGTCCACTGGTAGCTTTTGTAGCCACCTCACTGGGAGATCTCTGGACCCTCTGAGTCTCAAGCTGTGCCAGGGCAGGTTCAGGTTGGACATCAGGAGGAATTTCTTCACAGAAAGGGTGGTTAGACATTGGAAGGGGCTCCTCAGGGTGGAGTCGCCATCCCTGGAGGTGTTTAGGATGTGGCACTGAGAGCTCTGGTCTGGTTGACAAGGTGGTGATCACTCATGGGTTGGACTTGATGTTCTCAGAGGTCTTTTCCCAAACTAATTATTCTGTGATTCAAATTTGGATGTTTAATCCTTTCAACAAATCCTGCTTTTATAGCTGTGAAAAGCAGGAGGAAAAGGGACTTCTTAGACTCCTACAGGCAGTTCCTGCTCTTGCAATTTGAGCATGATGGGACCCCCTTCAAGAAGGAACATTCTTATCACTTCTCCGACAGAAATTTCACATGTTAATCTCAAATTCCAGCTAATAATGGAAGCCACATCCCTTCTCAGCATATCCAGAAAAACTCTTCCCACTTTTTCCCTCTCACCAAGCAAACACTCTCTGAGCTGAGAGATCTTGTCAGGAGCCCAGACAGAGGGTCACTGAACGTGCTGTGTTTGTACTCCTTATTTTTCCCTCTTTGGTGTTATCTTTCCCTCTTTGAGAAGAAAAAAAAAAAGGTGTTCAGATCACTTTGGTGCTGTGAATATGAAATTTTACAGGGCTGGGAAGACAAAAGGTCACCCTGCCTTCCCCTCTTCCACCTCCACTCACGTTATAAATCTCACCCTTGTGAATAAATTAAGGACTGTTGCTTACCAGTAACCTCTTTTTCTTGTTTAAAACTGGATATTTACAAACTCCTAAGAGGTTTGATCTTATTTTCTCAAGGTGTATGAATAAATTACCACAACTGAGGTGGAGAAGGGACCCGTGAGTGGGAGGTGAATGTCACAGGCACCCTCTTGTGCTGTACCCTGCTGTTGGTGCCCAAGGCTCCCATGGCTCATCTCCCAGGCTTCAATTCCAACAAATGGAGTTTATTGCTGTCATTATTATTATTATTATTATTATTTTCTTTCCTGGTAATGTTTTATAAACCACAGTAACACCACGATAACAACAAACTCAGTCCGTTCAACGATACGTAAATATTTCCCTGTGGGAAATGAGAGAGAAAATTCAACGGTCACAGATTTCAAAAGCTCACTTAGGTATCCATGTGTAAACACTGGGAATCTGCATCCCAGCTGCCTGCAGCAGGAATTGCTGGTTAGGTGCTCACCAGGCGTGGAGACCACGGGAAGTGAGGCGTGAGAGGTGGAGGATGGAGAGGTGAGAGGCCAAGACACCAACCAAGACAGCAAAGCACAGGTGGGAAAAGGCTGATCTGCACCAAGGGAGGTTTTTCAGACACAGAATTTGGTGGTCTGTGGTTGTGATAAAGGAATTTCCCAAAATACTCATCTGAAGGTGTCACGGATATTCTGCTCCGGGGAATTTCCCATCTTTCACATAAATTGTAGAGTCACAGAGTTGTTTGGGTGGAAGGGACCTTCAAGATCATCTCATTCCAACCCTCTGCCATGGGCAGAGACACTTTCCACTGTCCCAGGTTGCTCCAAGCCCCGTCCAGCCTGGCCTTGGACACTTCCAGGGATGGGGCAGCCACAGCTTCTCTGGGCAACCTGTGTCAGGGCCTCACCACCTTCCAAATATTTTCTCCTTGCTTTCTTAATGCACCAGATGTTCAACGTTCTCTGGGGGAACAACTGCAGGAAAGAGACCCCAAACCTTCAAGAAATGCTACTCATGAACAGTCCCAGTGGCAACTGCCTTGGTTGATAAAGAGAAAAACTTGAGCCTGGCTCAAGGTACCAGTGGAAATGGCCTCAAGTTGTGCCAGGGCAGGTTTAGATTAGATACCAGGAAAGATTTCTTCACAGAAATGGTTGTAAAGCCTTGGAACAGGCTGCCCATGGAAGTGTGGGAGTCACCATCCCTGGAGGTGTTCAGGAAACATGTGGATGTGGCACTTTGAGGACGTGGATTGATGGTGAACATGGTGGTGGTGTTACACTGAGAGTTGGACTTGATGATCTTAAAGGTCTTTCCCAAAATTAATGATTCTAGAATTCCATTATCCCACTTTTCCCTGTTCTAGGGGATCCATCACCTCTGTAGCTCTCCTTTGCACCACCCAACTTCCAGAGGAGAAGGTTACCATGCACAGGAGATGCTTTGAGGGGTGACCTCCATGCCCTGGTCCAAATCCATGATCCCACTGTTCATTTTCTCTCTCTCCTCCCTCTCTCTCAGCACACACATGGTGTTATGTGGGCTCCTGCCACTTCCATGCAAAACTCAGAGATGTCACCTGGCTCTCCAGAGCTTCCCATCACTCAGCTTGGATCCATCAGGCCCAAACCCCTCACTGGTTCACAGTCTAAAGTTGGGAGCCTCAAAGAAAGAGAGAGACCATTTCTAAGGACCTGGAGTGACAGGACAAGGGGGGATGGATCCAAACTGCCAGAGAACAGGGTTAGATGAGATTTTGGGAAAAAATTCTTCCCTGGGAGGGTGGGGAGGCCCTGGCACAGGTCACCCAGAGAAACTGTGGCTGCCCCATCCCTGGAAGTGTCCAAGGCCAGGTTGGATGGTGCTTGGAGCAACCTGGGCTAATGGAAGGTGTCCCTGCCCACAGTAGGAGGGTTGTAACAAGGTGATCTTTAATATCCCTTCCAACCCAAACCATCCTATGATTCCATGATCCTTGTTGGGGGTTCCCCTGGAGGAGGAGAGTTTGCACACACATTCTCTGCCTGATTTCTTTTTTAAAAATTCTTTGTTTTGCCTGAGCTTTTTTCAGTTGATTTGTTTTATTTTCTTCATTGGTTCTGATTTACATTTTTCTACTCAGGCATCGACTCACACACTTCTTTATGTTATACATCCTTTGTCCTTAAAGCTGTTTATTTGCAGCCCTGGAGAGTGATTTGTTGCCACCAGTTCTGAAGCAGATTGAAAGGATTAAGGGCATTGATATGACAAAAACAAGCCCCTTCCAGAGAGGAAACCTTTGGCTTTCTTCAGCTGGATGCAGAATTTTGGAGGCAGAAGGTAAAAGATAAAGTGGATTTGTGAGGTTGGTGGTTGGATCTTCTCCTTGTGCTTCTGCTCGTTGGGCAAGTGGGAATAATTCCCTCTGGATTTGCAGGGATTGAGGCACAATGAGACAGAAGAAACAAGAGGGTGGGTGGAAGGTGCTGATACACAGACTCAAATAACTCTGTAAAACCCATTTTAAGGGCTTTTTTTTTCTAAGCAGGTACCTAAGAGAGTGTTTTTAAACAGTGGGAAAATGTCACAGCATTTTGATGGATTCAAATTTTTGTCCTTCCCTGGAGCCCTCTGGCAAAGCACAGTGCAAAGAACAGCAAAACCCTCATCACTCCTGCAAAGGGAGTTATTTTTGCAAAAAAAAATTTATTATTGCAACCATTTTTGGGGGCTGGGAAATGAGAGCTCAGACTTGTTCAGTGATGAGCTTCAAAATCACCTCAGTCATCAGGATGAGTTGCAGAAAACCCGATTCCCCCTTCCCAATGTCCCGAGAAAGAGCTTCCACCTCCCTCCACCTGAGTTTTAAAATAATGTCAATATTGAGGTATCAAAATGAGGGAGACACTCACTGCTCTCAACAACTTTCTCACTGGTTTTCCATGGAAAAGATTGTGTAGGGAAGAGATTGCTCCAGATTTTTTAGTCTAAGCCACTCTTAAAAATATAAGTTCTGTCTCCACCAGAATGGAGCGGCTCCATATAAAAGCATGGATGACTTCAGTGTTCCATGCCATGTCCCCAAAGTCCCTTGAAGCTTTAGTTTTTTTACAATTTTAATTCAATTTAATTTATTTTTAAAACTTAATTTATTTTTTCATTTTTAAAATTAAATTAAATTTCATGGGTTTAAATCTAAATGTTAGAATGCAAAAATAATTAGGAAAAAGTTCCTTCTCCAGAACCAAAGGATTTTGATATGAAACATTGCTTTTTTTTTTTTTTTTTCCCTGCAGAAAGGAATCATTTGCAGAGCTGAAAATTCCTGAAATAACTGAGTGGTTGCAGGGACATCCCACCATGGATACACATTCCAGCCTGACCACAGTGTAATTGGAGTTATTCACTTATTGCCTCTCGTCCTGCTGTCATCTCAAGGTGGGTTATGAGAGCAGATCCATGTGTTGGTGTTCCAAAGGCAGGGAATTCAACAGCCCCACATCCTAAATAAAGTCCTTCATGCTGCCTTGGGAATGTCCTGGTTTCCCAAACAACGACCCAAGTCCATGGAGTCTGATTTACTCTATTGGCAAACTGGGAATGCAGGGGGAGAGAGATTAATTTGAGTTTGAAAAACAGAGGGTTATTCAATGCCAATCCAGCCTCCCTGATCCCAAAATGAGATATCTGAATTCCCGAGTCAGATGCTCCCCTCGGCTGGCTGGGAATGGAAATCCTTCTTTTCTTCAGTCCCAACACAAGCATGAAAATATTTCCCGGTTGCAGCTGCTCAGGGAAGGCAGGAAAGATTTAGGAACTGAAGATTCTTCCGCTTTTTCTTCCAGGGGAGATTTAAACCTGCTTTAAACCTGGATCCAGCCTGTGATGACACCACAGTTTCAGAGCATTAGACACTTTGCCAGCGTTTATCCACTCAGCAGTGACTCCTCATTCCCAGCACAGGCAAATCCCAAAGTCTTTGCTGCAGCTTGATTACAACGGTGATTAATTTGAAAGTCAACATATTTACCCAAAATACAACATCATTAAAAAAGACTAAACACGAAACCGCATATTTACAAATATCTTAACTTGACGTGATTAAAACAAACAGCCTCCTCCCCGCTCGGGATCCGCGGGCAGACGAGCTCGGCTTCTCTTCCACCTTTATATTTTCCTGCCAATAGATGGCACTGGCATTTTCTCCATGTTTTCCTCCTGCCCTCACTCCGGTTTTTCAAAGGGCTGAATTGTTCATTTCCAAGGGGATGTTTTATTCGTGGAACATATAGAATATCACTCCAGTTTTGCTTTGGGGTAGTAAATCTTCGCATAGTTCATAAAGCCTCAATGCCACGAGACTGAACCTTTCCCATTGTGAAAACAAAATGAATTTAAAGTTTTCATTTCCATATTGATGGGAGAGTTCACCAGGAAAAAGCCTTTTGGATCTCTGTGTAGGGTGCCTTAAAAATCCTCTAGTTTTTACTTCATCATCCCTGTGAAAATAGAAAGACTCTTCTCCTTTTCAATTATATTTTTATTTGAAGAATGATCAGTGGGTCGCAGGAAAAGCAGAAATATCAAAAATATGAATAAGCTCCTCAGTTTATTTTGCTGTACCCTCATAAATACAGGGACTGGTGAAGGTTCCCTTTTCATACCATGTACACCAGCTCAACTTTTCCATTAAATCTATACTTTAGGAAAATGTATTTTCACATTATAGCAAGGGCTCTTCTCTATTTTCAGTGCAGAATCCTCTTGAATAAGAGCAAAAATTCAGCTGGTCATTGTCACCCCAAATAACTTTTAGCTTTATTTACCTGTGTTTGGGAGAGGATGTTGTGAAAGGCTCCTCCAGTGGGAGAGAGGATCCGTGGGTTTGGATTTATCAAATTATAGAACCACAGAATGGTTTGGGTTGAAAGAGACTTTAAAGATCATCTTGTTCCAACTCCCTGCTGAGGGCAGGGACACCTTCCACTATCCCAGCTTGCTCCAAGCCCAATCTTGAACACTTCCAGGGATGGGGCAGCCACAGCTTCTCTGGGAATTCTGTTCCAGCCTCTCCTCATCCTCACAGGGAAGAGTTTCTTCCCAATATCTAATTTAAATCTACTCTCCTTCATCTTAAAACCATCCCCCCTCACCCTGTCACTGGGGTGCTTTGTCACGTGCGCTGCAAACTGGATCCAAAGGGAACTTTAGATAAATCCATCAACCCTGGAGTGTAATTAACACACATGGAAATATTCCTATATCCACATACTGGCCTTGCTCCTCCAATCCACCCAACCCACATGGATTTAGGAAACAGTTAAATCAGTGACAGGTCAGAGATGGGAAAGTTCCCCTCGTGTTGTTCTGAGACAACATCAGGTCACGATTAAGGAGTGACAACAGCGACCCAAAGGAACAAGCAAGTCCTGACCCCTGTGATGTTTATTCTCCTCAGACCTCTGTATTCTGGACAGATCTGCTTAAATCCAGCAGGTAATTGTCAGCTGGCCCAGGGCAGCAGCATTTTGTTGTTGCAATTTGATGCCTTTAACAATCGTGGTGCCTCCGTTTGCTCCCGCAGAACTAATGAACAGCCAGTTAAGGCACGTGGGCTTTGACATGGGAGCAGCAGAAGGGGCAGAAATTAAAGCACTACAATTAATTATGTTCCCTCTCAGAGCAAGGCAGTGGTGTCCTGGGATTTTCTGTCTGTCTTCATTTCCTCTGTTCATCTCCCTCCTTGGTAATAATGCAACACTTGTAGAAATTAATTTGGTGGAGATTGATTAAAGGTGGACATTGTTTGCCCGGGAAAGTAATTGTCTCAGACACTTGGTGGTGGGAAAGATGTGCACAAATAGATGCAGAAAGGTGCATGTTCATCTTTTCCTCTCAGGCTTGGAGTATTAGAAGGTCAGGGAGGTGATCTTAGCCAGGAAACGTGGGAAGGAAGAGAAATAAAATGAAGGTTACGTGGAAGGAAAGTGAGTTCAGCAGCATCCAGCAAGAGGGAGAATCATATAATCATAGAATGGTTTGGCTTGGAAGGGAAATTCAGAACTGTCTTATTTCCAACTCCCCTGCCATGGGCAGGGACACCTTCCCCTATCCCAGGGTGTTTAAACCCCGTCAAACCTGACCTTGGATACTTCCAGGGATGGGGCAGCCACAGCTTCCCTGGAAAACTTCTTCAAATGTGTCTCCACTCTCACAGGAAAGAATTTTTCCCTCATATCTGACTTAATTCTCCCCCCTTTTCAGTTTCACTAATTCCATAAAACTAAAGGGTGACACCTGACTGAGCCAACCCAGTGAAAAACCACTCACAAGGTGTTGCCTATTTGGGTCTAATTTTTAGGCCATGATGTTGTTTATAATTAGCAGGAGTTTTGACTCCAGTCTTCATTCCTCCTCCAGTTCATGCAGGTAAGACTGAACTGTGCAGGGAACAGGCCAAACCCATCTCCTTGAGATTCACCCTGTTATAACCTCAGTGGGAACAGGGATTTATTTATCTTTATTTAATCCAACCAGCCTGGAGGGGGCTCTGAGCAACCTGGTCCTGTGGAAGGTGTCCCTGTCCATGGCAAGAGGTTGGAACGAGATGATCTTTAAGGTGTCTCCCAACCCAAACCATTCCATGATTCTTTGATTTTTCCTTCTAATTTTATGCCACTATGAGATCAATAGGAGGGGGATCTCTCTCCAGCCAGGTGGTTTCCCTGTTTTATGTCCCAGCCTTGGCACCCCCTCATCCATCTCTCATCCAGTGAAAATGGCAGTAGGAGATCAGGGACTCCAGGATTCCAGGAATTCCAGGAACTACCCTTTGCAATTTGACATCACACCCATGAGCTGATGGAAATGGTTTTAGCCTGAAAACCAGTTATTATCAGAGGTTGTTACAAACTCATCCAGCCCTGTACAAGAAAACAGGCAAGTAAGGAAAGGTGATCATAGAAAAAACAGAGGGTGAAAACTAAGGGCTGGAATTACAGATGGAAAGTAAGAAGTCCCTGCTCTGATAACCTAGATCCCAACTGTCTAATAAAACATCAGCAATTTTCCCATTATTAGTAGAGTCTGAGATCTCAAATGAAAAAGAGAGCAGAGCAAAAAGCAGAAAGGAGAAGCTGGGAGTGCTGCAGCTCCATGAGGGATTATAAAAAATCGGTTCATCTCTCACATATTTCATCTCTCTTTTTCTTTATTGTCGACTCCTTTTGTCCACCAAATTATTCTGAAGTATTTTTAACACTTTTTCAGAGTACCATCTGCTTGTATGATAATTTCCCCCAAGTCCTAATAAGGATTGTTAATAATCCCTTCATGTTAACTTTTATTATTTGATTTCCAGCTGCCTTCTCTCCAAAGCATCAGCTTGGGGAAATAGGTGTATTAACAAAGAGCAGTTCCCCCACTATTGCTGCTGAAATTAATCATCAAAACAGAATTAAGTGTCACCTGCCTCATCAGGGCCCAGTATTCACACAGGTTTCTATCCGCTTGGGCTGGAGTCACGAAAAGCAGAGGAGCAGGTTAAGCCCACCTCCAAAATAAGTCAAATATGAATGTCTGGGAAAGAGTAAGAACACAGAAGGAAGAGATGATCCATTTTTAATTTTCTCCCATTTTCTAGCCATTTTTAGTTCCATACCTGAGCCAATCCATTTATTTATTCTTTGTTTGTATTATTATTATTAATAATAAGTTATTATTTACAACGTGCCTATTTATTGATCTACAGCAGGAATCTTCTCTGAGGGTTCATACAACGAAAATCCCTCGCAGAAGCTTTTCAGATCTACTGGTTTGGGCAGGGATGGAGTTCATTTTTCTTCATAGGAGCTTTTATGAGGCTGTGTTTTGGATTTGGGGTGAAAAGAGTGTTGGTCTCACATGGCATCAAGGCCTTTTCTGTTCTCACCCCATCAGCAAAAAGATTGAGGGTGCAGAAGAAGCTGGAAAGGGACACAGCTGGGACAGTTGATCCCAAGAGGCCGAAGGGATATTCCACACCAGATGGTGTTATTCCATACCAGATGATGTTATTCCATATAAAATGATGTTATTCCATATCAGATGACGTTCCTCCACTCCAGCTGATGTCGTGCTCTGAGGTAAAATCTGGGAGAAGGAGGAAGGGAGGACATTCTTTAGTTCAGCTCAGGGATTTCCACACTTTTACCTCTCTGATTCTCTTCTCCATCACACTGAGAAGGACAAGTGAGGGGCTGTGTGGGAACAAAATCGGGGTTAAAACACAACAAGATCTTTCAAAAATCATGTCCTCTTGTCTGTTTTGTATCTGCCTTCCAGTCATTGCATTTATTCACCAAGCTCTGGCAGAAGAGGTGGTGAATGGCCAACCCTCATCCAACCTCTCTCTAAAGGTTTGTGATCTTACAGAAACAAGAAGAGAGATGCAGATCCCATGGAAGAGAGTAGAAAGATGAGATGTGTGGAGTTGAAGAGTAAATGTAATGTGTATATAATCTATATATGTGTAATACTAAGGATGGTTCAGGCAGGACATTCCACACCCCCCACACAACATTCTGTCTGAACAACGAGGACTTTTGGTGCTGTTCCAATATTCCAAGTGGTACTCAGCCTTCAAAAACACCAAAATCACTTTCCAGCTACTTCTCCCTCCTCTGAAAAGGAAGATAATCCTAAATACATGTCAGACCTGTGCTGAGACCAAGAAAACGTAGCCATGGGACATTATTACATGAAATAATGAAATTGTGCCCTGTGCTCTACCTTGGTGGGAACCAAACTCGCTGTTATAAGATGGTTTCCAAACTTGAGCAGTGTCTTTGATGTTCACTTTCTAATATTTGATTAAATATTACATGAAGACTTTGCCTTTCAGATTCCTTTTGCTGTGTATCATAAATTTGCTCTGCAGAAGAGCAGAACAAGGACTTTGCTCTTTTGTTGTAACAGCGAGACAATGTCAACAGATAAGGCTGTGTTAAAACTTCAAGATCATATTATTTAGACTTAACCCAATTAAACTTTTTTTTTTTTTTGGTGCTTTTGTTGGCAGTTTTCTATTAAGGTCATTCAGCTGGACTTACATTGAAAAAGAAATAGGTGCACGGAGTTTTGCTACTTAATATATCAGAGTGCTTCCATTGCCAAAAATCCAAGGTGAGCCAAAGGAAATGGCTGCTCAGGTTGGATCAGAGGATGTGCCAGCAAACAACCAACCTCAGCCAAGTCACTGCTGCCAACCCCAAATAAAGATTCCTTTGTCAGCTGATTGTTTTCTCTTTGCTTTCTCTTTGTAGGTGCTCTGGCCAGTTGAAGAGAAGGGTGGAACTACACTGAGCTCAAGAAATCCCAGTGGCCCCAATCAGAAATCATCAAGGCCCCAAGAACACTGAGGGTTTTCCAAGGGACAAAATTTATTTGATATTAATTATCATTTACTTACCTGTGTCCAAAATTTATGAGTTTTGAGACCAGCAAACACATATTTTTAATATATATGAAAATCCTAATAGGACATTATGGGAGGAAGGTTGTTCTACAAGAACATTGTGGAATCACAGAATGGTTTGGGTTGGAAAGGACCTTCAAAGGTCATCTAGTCCAACCCTCCTGCAATGAGCAGGGACATCTTCAACTAGATCAGGTTGCTCCAAGCTCTGTCCTACCTGACCTCAAACACTTCCAGGGATGGAACATTCAACACCTCTCTGGGCAACCTGTGCCAGTGTTTCACCACCCTCACTTTAAAAAATTTATTCCTTATATATAACCTAAATCTCTTTTTTTAAAGTTTAAAGCCATTACCTCTTCTCCTGTTACACCAGGTCCTGCAAAAACTTGTTACCACCTTTCTTATCATTCCCCTTTAAGCAGAGAAAGGTTTGTACAACACCAAATAAGCCCCTCTCAGAGCCAACTTCACATCAGATATGAGGGAGGTTATCAAGCTTTGCATTTTGGATGAGATCTAAAACCTGGAAGACACCACCTGGTCAAGCAAACCCAGGTAGAGGAGGGTATCAGGTATGATTGAAGCTTATATTCATTTTGGAACAGGTTGAAATCACTTAGAATCACAGAATCATTAAAGGTGGAAAAGACCTCCAAGACCATCAAGCCCAATTTTTGACAGAACACCCCTTCAACTTCAGTTTTGGAGGTTCCAAAAGACATGGAACACGTTGGAAAAGGTTTTAATACAACCTCAGCAACCCCAGGAATCCCTGGCTCCAGCCAGGATTAACACTCTGTCTGCAACAAAGACCTCTGGGTCTGCCACAAGGTGTAATTAATTGGGTGGAAAGATCTCCATGGATTTCAGTGGGATCTGCATCACATCTCCACGTGAAGGAGAGGCCACTTCTGAAGTCACCTGTCAGTGTCAAACTCCCTCTTGGTTTTGCTTTGCTCCAGGTCTGAAACCGGAGCGGGTAATAAATACCTTCAAATATTGGTGAAAGTCTTCACTGAAGTGAATTTGGGATGTTCCTGCCCAGAGTTGGTTGATGCAGTTGCAGAACTATTTCTTGCACGTTTCTATTCCTGAAAAGATGATCTGCAGTGATGTGAGATGGTGCTGGCTGGAATTGTACCAAAGACCAAATTTTGCAGATTACAAAGTCCAGAAGCTGAGATGTTCCAGCCACCTCCCAGCTCTACTTTCTCAATATCCTACTGCCTTTTTTTCTTGATTTTTTTTTTAAAGAAGACATTCTGTGATCTAAATGAGCTTTAAAATGGAAGGAGAACATGTTATAATTGAAGACATGCTGTTGATACTAGAAAAAGATGTTTCAACATGGGTTTGAAGAGACAATCCCATTGTGTGATGAGTGCTAATTGTGTCCAGTCATGTACAGGATCAACTCTGAAAAATCTATTTATGTGGAATCCTTTTTTTTTCCCCTCAAAATATGTGCTTTTTTGGAGAATGAAGGGTAGCAAACCCAGGATTGCCATGGATGGAATCTCCTTCTTTAAAGGGAAGTACAAGAGGAGAAAACGCTGGGAAACGGAGTGAAAGACTCCCCAGAAAATTGCCATGGAGAACATTGATTTATCCAGAAGCAGATCAAGGAAATGTCAAGGAACATGTGCAAGGTGATAAACTCATAAAATAGCACTAAAAGATGGAAAAAATAAACAAGTTTGGATCCTCCTGGGTGTGGAGTGGGTAAAAACAGAACTTCGTGTCTCTATCACAGACTGGGTTAAGAACATTTTATACATCACTTTAATTTGATTATTTCTCTGTGAAGTGTTTAATTGACATCACTACAGCCAGACCAGTGTATTCCTAGGATATTTGGATAATCCACTGCTGAAGATACTTGTTCCTGGAGCTCACAAGGATCTTCTGTAGTTGGTATCATAGAATCATCTGAGAAAGGCTTGGCTTGGAAGGTACCTTGAAGACCACCCAGATCCAACCCCCTGCCATGGGAAGGGACACCTTCCACTATCCCAGGTTGCTCCAAGCCCCATCCAACCTGGCCTGGAACACTTCCAGGGATGGGGCAGCCACAGTTTCCCTGAGAAATCCATTCCAACCNCCATTCCAGCCCCTCATCACCCTCCCAGAAAAGAATTTCCTCCAGATATCTCATCTAAATCTGTCCTTTTTAGTTTCAGTTTTAGACATTATCCACCTAATTCCTGCGTGTGTGTGTGGTGTAGAGATGGAATGATGCGAGAGAGGAGTAATTCTGAATTTCTGTGGTTTATTATCAACCTCTATATTGGATCTTCTTGCCACTTTAGCATCTTGAAGGCCCTTTCCCATCGACACTAAAAGAAAAATTGCTGCAGTAGAAGGCCACGCTGCTTTACATTTCCAAGTTCATCTGTGATATGCTGTAAAACACAGATTGAAGTATAAGATGCAATTATTCTGGAACCAGGGAATGATAATAGGATGGCTGTGCCTGACCTGACTTCGAAGCCTGGTTAAAACCCGTTAAGAACCAGAAGAAATGTGGCTCCCTGGCGCTCATTTTCGGGGGTAAAAAGTGAATCACAGATTAAAAGACAGAAAAAAAAAAATGCCCTTATTGCCAGAAGTTATTCAAGGATTTGATGGAGATAGGCAACAGGGATGTGAACTGCGAGATCAAGTGATAGATCCAGGACAGCACAGTTGAAAATCCCATTGTGAGCTCCTTAAAATGCTGTTTTTTCTTACGTGCATTGAGCACTTTTGAAATCTAAAGATGGAAAAAGCACTGGCTGCTGTTATAAAAGATTCCTCAATAATTGATTCACTATGCTAATCCTACTCCAAAATCAACCTACATCCTCAGTTCAGTCTCTGCTGCTCAAAATGCACAGTCACAGAAATGTGAAAAAGGACCTGCTTGAAACATTCTACACAGGAAAAAAAAGAACCCAAAACTTCTTTTTTTCGTTGTTTTTTTATCTTTGTTTATAGAGTTGTTCTTAGTGTGTGGTTACAGTTATTTTCTGATCTCCTTCTTGATAAGTTCCAGTTTATGCTCAACAGGATGGTCAGCATTTTATATCAGAAAGGCAACTTTTTCAATTCCAAATTCCAAAGGGCAGGAATGACCTGGATGCAGGAAGCTCCATTTTTGCAGCTCGGTGTATCGGCAGAGTCCAGATTCATGTGGATCACTGGACCTCCAAGGATATGATCCTGTAAAATTCCATCTTACAGAAGCTTAGTCAGTGCATCCAGGTCTCCTCCATGGAGAAAATTAAACCTCTCAAACCAAGGTATATTTTTCCATAATGAATCAGACCTTTGGACTCCCTGTCCCCGGATTAAAATTACCTTAGGGAAGGATATGGAATGTATCTCTGTAGAGATTTAGAGGGAAAACCTGCAGTGTGGTGATCAAGACACCAGACCACACCTTCGGGTACCCTTGATTGTTCTCCTTTTTTCCCAGGAATTTCAAGTTTGGACAGGAGCAAATAGTTCCCTTGCTGAGGAAGCCCAGGCATGGAAAAGGTTGATCTGCCTCAGGAGTCCACATTAGAGGCAGTGGGTGTGTGAATCATGGAATCATGGAATGGTTTGGGTTGGAAGGGACCTTAAGGATCATCCAGTCCCAACCCCTGCCATGGCCAGGGGCACCTTCCACTAGCCCAGGTTGCTCCAACCTGGCCTTGGACACTTCCACTTGCCACAACTAACAAGGACACGTCATTTGTCTGGGAAACTGAGCATTCCCTGGAGAGATCCGTAAATCTTCTGCTTGTGGAAGCACAAATAATGTTGGACTGGCAGCCAGAGCATCTAAAGGCTCTGTCCAGCAGCTCCTGTGGACCTTCAAGCTCAACAGAAGTCGCTGCTTTGCAGAAAAGCAAGTCCTATCCCCCTGCAGACCCTGCACAGCTTTAGCATTTTGCATTCCTTGGCCCCTGCTGCATGTTTCCTGATCTCATCTCATCTCATCTCATCTTTATGAAAGAAGAATTGTCTGGCCTGTCACTCAGGGCCGGGTGTTGACCCCCCTGTCACGTTGCTGCTCTGTCCACGTTGTACCACCAGGAACGTTGGGATGTCTGAGGGAAGGACCTTCCCGTTCACAGTGAGGGATGTGCTGCTGATACACAAACAGCAGCTGAACACAACGCAGGCAGCATGAGGCTTCCCAGTCCTGTCTTGGGAGTTTGTGAGTCTTTGATAGGGAAAATAAAATGTCTGATCTGTTCAGTTTAATATTTACCAAATAAAATCCAGATGAGCTCTTGCTGCTTGGTTGGCAGAGCAGTAGCTCTGGGATGGAACAGCCAAAATCACTGAGGTGAGACCCCTCTCTGATTACACTTGCAAGGCAAGTCCTGTAGATGAATTGTCCCACCATTATCATGTTTAAAGCCAGTTCTGTAGATCCCATTTCTTATAATTAGCTGCAGTAAAGCAAGAGCAAAAAGCCATTTGTCAATTGTTTCCCCTGTCAGCTGAAATATTTCCAGCATCTCCCGCTTCCCTCAGTTTCTTCAAGCAATCCTGTGAATTTATAGGTTTTAATTGCAACTTGGAGACCATTTTGCAAGACCAGAAGTCATAAAGCAAATCTTATCAGCCTTGGTGGATACAATATAAACCTTATGATGTTTTTTGTGCCTTCAGGGGTAGGAAGAATAGACTGAGAAGAAGAGAAGGGAAAGAGAGACACAGAAAGCAGGTAGGACATGAATAATTATAGAATCATTTAGGTTGGAAAAGACCCTTTAAGATCATTATTGCACCCTGTAAAGATTCACAGACCGTGGAAGCTGCTCATCATAGAAATGCAAATGACTCGCTCTGCTCCATCTAAAGGGAGAGCAAAAAAAAGTAGTCAAGGAGCTGCCAGAGCTGCCAGGAGAGGGTGTAAAAGCAGATGATCACATCACACACAGCCAGCTTAAAACAGACACTGATTTTTATATTAACTCCATTTTCATGTGAGGAGTAGGGAGATTTTGCTGGGAAAAGGGGAAGGAGACCTTGGTTGAAGGGGAGGGACGTGTTAGTGCTGTTGATATAGAAAGGAAGGGCCATAGCAGTTCTTTTTCTTGAGTCCACCTGAGGGACACCCCACAGTCATGAAATAAAAAAAAAATGACAAAATTTAAACATCATGTGCATATTTGCTTTCAAACCTGACCAAACCTGCTGTAGGAGGGATGGGATTTGGAAGATACCTGTTTGAAAGGCCACTCTCGTGCAAGTGGGAAAGGATCTCAGAAGAGCACTCTAGGATGCTAAGGCAGGCCAAAGGGTTATTATCCATCTTTTATTTGGGATTTTATCTCTGAATTTCAGTGCTACCTTATTTTCTTGAGGTGGGAAAATCAGTCATAACGTTCACCAACTTGCAAAGGAGTTGCCACAGAACTTGGACACCATGCAAGATTTTAGGGGGTGTTGTGGAGACCTCAGACCCCAGGTTCTTTTCACTGTTAGGAAATATTAATGGGATTATCACTTCTATATATTCAGATCAAATTATAAGAGTTAAAGATCCCCACTCTTCACACCCAATTCCTTTCAATCTTTGGGAATTTGATTGTGGTTTTATGGCCAAGAAACCTCCACAAGGATTTTTGTACCTTTGTCAAGTCTGAGTGACACCTGCCAAGGAATTACTTAATTACAGTGAGGCCACTTGGCTGTTCCTGTTCTGGAATATTAAAAGAAAATAAACTTGAAGTTAGATGATGAATGAAAGAAGAAGAAATTAAATACTCGGACATAGGAAAGAAAGCAAACAGCTGCCCCCAAAATAAAACCCAGGTGAGCTTTTTGGTTTGGTTTGGTTTGGTTTGGTTTGGCTTGGCTTGGTTTGGCTTGGTTTGGTTTAGTTTGGTTTGGTTTGGTTTGGTTTGGTTTGGTTTGGTTTAGTTTGGTTTGGTTTGGTTTGGTTTGGCTTGGCTTGGTTTGGCTTGGTTTGGTTTGGTTTGGTTTGGCTTGGTTTGGTTTGGTTTGGTTTATTTTGTTTTGGGATGGGCTTTTTTGGGGGGGAGAGACCATTGTTATTGAGATTGGATTTAGTTAAAATGGACCAATCCTAATAATAAAATAGTGCCTTCATTTTGAAGAGACTGACAATCACTGTATAAATCAGGGACAGTCTGGCACTTAATTTCCTTGTGGTTCCTTAAATCTTTCCCCAGCAGGTGAGGAGTTCACTGTGATACTGTTTGGCTGCAGGACATCAGGTCAGGAAGCCTAATGGGGGAGGAAACCACCAGTTTTGGTAGCCTTTGGCACGCTCAGACACTCCCACAAACATCTGATTTTAATCTTACAAAAAACCAGCTGAGAAAGGAGAGTTGGGCACATCCTCTTCACGAGGAGGACAGATTATTTCCCCAACCCATGGATGGATTGACTTAGGTTGCCCTTCCTGGCTGGACTCTTCCAGGCTTTCAGTGGTTTCAGTAGAATTCCCAGAGTAAATGCAGAGCTACATTTAATTCTTCTCTGCCAGGAAGATTCATGAGGTACTGCAGCAGTAGCCTGCTCTTTCATTTCTTTCCGAGAAGCCCTGCAGGACTGTTCTGGGCAGCCTAAGTGGAGCAGACAGCTTCATAAACTCCTTCATGATTGACTTGGCACCGAACGGGCTCGTCAGGAGACACAGTTTAGTGTGATCAATACCTGCTGCCCTGCTGAGCTCTGCAAAAATGGTCAAACTCCTCCAGCATTGCCTGTTTTGTGCCCTGCGTGAGATGAGCAGAGGATTTTGATGCTTTTCTGTATTCCCTGAGTAAAACCTCACGCCGGGTGACTTCCGTGTTTTTCCTGCGTGAGTTTCCAACAGGGCATCTCCTCCCTGCAGGTTGCCCTGGGGATGATCATCTGTTCTGTGGTTTCACTGCTCCAGCCTCGTGGGTCTGGTGTGGTGAGAGGAGGAACAGCAAAACTGGACAACCTCCATGTCCACTTTGCAAACTGATTAGCTCAGGATATAATCTGCATTATTTTTTTCCCTAAAATATGCTCTCCTACACTGGTTTATTCCTGGACTCACCTGTGGGTTTAATGTCTTAAAACATCTCTCTGCAAATCTCATTTCAGACAGGTCACCATTAATTGGTTTATTACTCAGTTATGGGGTTTTTTTCCTTCTGTTCTGACAGCAGGTTCAAAACACATCTTGTTTTTCAGGCCCCACATATTCCAAAGATTGCTCATGGAATACACATATCAAATTGCTCCAGTTCACCCTCCACTTTATTGCTCTCAGATGTGGTTACAAACAAGTCTTCATCTTCAAAAATGAAGATAAATTTTAAGGACAGGACTGGAATTTCATGTGAGAGAAGAGAAAAGAAGAGGAGAGGAGAG
>VYXB01003930.1:266314-289315 GCA_013397135.1 Pachyramphus minor | reverse complement strand
AAGAGAAGAGAAGAGAAGAGAAGAGAAGAGAAGAGAAGAGAAGAGAAGAGAAGAGAAGAGAAGAGAAGAGAAGAGAAGAGAAGAGAAGAGAAGAGGAAGGAAAGGCTTGCGAAGGGAAGGGAAAAGGGAAGGCTGGAGAGTAGAGGAGAGGAGATATTTTTAGTTGGAAGGGACCTACAGTGATCATCTTCTCCAGCTGCTTGACCAATTCAGGCCTGTCCAAAAGTTCAAGTATATTATTAAGCACATTTTCCAAATGACTCTTAAACACTGAGGGCCCTGGGGCATCAATCACCTCTTGGGAAGCCTGTTCCAGTGTCTGACCACACTTTCAGTACAGAAATGCCTCCTAATATCCAGTCTGAACCTCCCCTGGTGCACCTTTAAACCAATCCCACACATCCCATCACTGGATCCCACGAGGAGAGCTCAGCACCTCCCTCTCCACTTCCCTCCTCTGGAAGGTGATTTTTGAGCTCTGAGAGCAGATCTTCCACAGGGCTGTGCTATTTCTCAGCCACTCTCAGTCACTTCCTATTATAATTCACTGCATGTTCCTAATAAACAAAATGTTCTTGTTGTGAATTAACAACACTGGGCCCAATCCATGTCCAGGAAAACATCAGGAGTGTGAAAAATCCAAAGCATCTGGCGTGTTCCAGCAGGTTACTGGTCTGTCTCTCTTTTTCTCTGGCATTTATTATTTGTATCATTAGAAGAATATTAATGACATGGTCAAATCAGAACACAGTGTTGCCCCTGCTCAGTCAGTCAAGGAGTTTGAGTGCTAAGAGAACTCGAAAAAGAGAGATGGGTTTGCTCAAAATCAGAAATTTGAGATCACTGGGCTTTAATCAGCCAAACTACAAGTCACAGAATCACAGAATCAACTTGGTTGGAAAAGACCTCTGAGATCATCAAGTTCAACCCTTGATCCAACCCCACCATGGTTCCCAGCCCATGGCTCTGATGCCACATCCAGTCTCACCTTAAACACCCCCAGGGATGGAGAATCCACCCCCTCCCTGGGCAGCCCATTCCAATGGCTGAGCACTCTCCATGGAAAAAATTTCTTCTGTCCCTTGGAGACATCTAAAGGCTTCTTAGGAGCCTCCAGCACTTCCCAGCAACAGGCAGATTTTACAGCTCTCTTCCCTCTCCCAAATGATTCTCCACAGCTCTACCCTGGGCAAAAAGGCTGCAAATTTTTGGCTGTTTTGTTTTTTCTGAGACTTGGCCTTTGCTTGGGTTTACTCCCATGTGAAGCCTGTCTTAAATCCCATGTGAAGCCTGTCCTAAATCCCATGTGAAGCCTGTCCTAAATCTCCTATGAAACCTGTCCTACCTGCCCTCCTCTGCCCAGTCCCCTGAAGATCCCATATGAGCTCTGTGCTGAAGGGAAGAATTATTTCCACGTGTCCCATTCCTTGATTCATCCCCTGTTTTTTACACTCTTTTTCCTGGAAGGACCTCACTGTATTTTTGGTCTGAGGATTTCCTGGTATATCAGGTATCCTAATAAAGCAAACAAATGCTTGACCTGTTGATACCCATTTTCCTTCATCCCTCATCCCACCAAATACCTTCCCGCAATGCTGTGAACTCAGAGTTCCCCCTTATTTTTTATTATGTCTAATTAGTTCTTTCCTTCCTTCCTCATCCTCCCTTGTTCAGAACCAGGTATCCCCCAAATCAGACAAATCCATGCAATGTCATCTCACAAATCCTACATCCACTGCATGGGAAAACAATTTAAATGAATTTTGTGATCCATGAATTTATTAGTGGGGCTGGGATGGTGTCGAGAGGATTGGTGATGATCTGCTAATTTTAAAATAAGTCTTAATTTCTGTTGCAGCACAAAACCTGACACATCTGAGAAGCACAACCAGATTTTGGTCTGTATGTGCTGCCTTATTTCTTCTACCCCACAGGAGATTAATTCTTCTTCTCTGGGGATCTTTAGCCCTTCAGCTGAAGTTATAACTTTTCATTCCATTTGCTTTACAGGTATTTCACTCAATCATGGCCTGTTGGCCCAAAAAACCCACATTTATTTCACACCAGCAACACCAGCAGAGAAATGGCTTTGGGAGGAATGAAATGTTTCAGAGCTTGGTTTTAAAAGTTGTCACTTCTTGAGTATAACAAAGTTCCTGGTCATGGAATTGTTTGACCAGTCGAAAAGTTATTATGTGTGTTTGTTGGAAAATTTCCCATTTATTGCATTCAATGGCTTTTCTTGTCCTGTTTTCTACCTGCTTCCAAAGAGATAAATGAGTCTAAGGGGCTGTATTTTAAAAGAAAGGAGTAAAAGAAAGGGAAAAACAGCATAACCATCACTGACTTGTAAGAAATTTTGAGGCTCCTTCACATGATGGAAGGACAGGAGGAACAGATTCAGAAAAAGAAACCAGAAGGACCCAAAAGAGTAGGAGAAAAATAGAAGAAAAACCCTTTATTCCCTTATTTCTTCCCCTTGGCTGAAATTACCAATGAATCAGTAAAAGAAAAGGATGACATTTTTGAAATTTTTTTGAAGTATTACTGGAAAGGTGCCATTTTCAAAGAAAAATAGGTTTATTTTCCTTTGTGATGTGTAATAAGGAGACAGAGCACGAGGCAGCCAAAATGCAGGTGCTGGAGGAGGCAGCAGGGAAGGGAAGAGGCCCCAGTGCTCGTGTTCTCTGCCGTGCAAGGGGCAGCACACACAGGTTGAAGAGAACAAAAGAGGGACAGATGAAGGACTGACAACCTCCACTGGTCCCTGTGGTGAACCTCAGGGATGGAATGGATATGGAAAACCAGCAGGATCGTGGAATAATCATTGCAAAAAATCAGAGAATCATTGAATGTCCTGAGTTGGAAGGGAAATTAAAGACAATCCAGTTCCAACCCTCTGCTGTGGGACACCTTCCGCTGTCCAAGGTTCCTCAGAGTTCCATCCAACCTGGCCTTGGACACTTCCAGGGATGGGGCAGCCACAGCTTCTCTGGGCAACCTGTACCAGGGCCTCCCCACCCTCACAACCAAGAATTTCTTCCTGATATCCCATCTAAACCAACTCTCTGTGAGTTTGTGACTTTTTTCTTTTTGTTTTTCTTTTCCTTTTTCTTTTCTTTCTCTTTTTCTTTCTCTTTTTTTTTTCTTTTTCTTCTTCTTTTTCTTTCTCTTTTCCTTTTTGTTTTTCTTTTTCTTTCCCTTTTCCCTTTTCTTTTTCTTTCTCTTTCTTATTTTTTTAAATAATGATGATGATGATGAAGAAAGAGATAAATAAAGAATTCAAGCCACCTGCTCAGTTCAATATGATGAACACACACCCGGACTCCAGGTTGGATGTGTCCTGCTCTTCCCTCATCCAGTGCAACGGGCAACAGGCCAAAATCCATGGGCTAATGTCCAGCCAGGAGCCAGCAGGGCCCATCTGCCCAGCAATCCAGAGGATTAAGTTCCACTTTTAGTATCAGGATCTCATCCTGCTGGAACGTGAGCGTTTCAGCCCCTTAATTACCTCGTCCGCGCTCAAATCACGCGGGAAAAATCCAATCACCGTCGGAGCCACGCGGTCCCTGGTTATTCCTCACCTTTAAATCCCATCTTCAAACATTCCTTGTCCTTTACACGAGCCCACAGATGTCTCACAGAGGTTTTTCTGTTAGTTTGAAGGGCTGTGAACATGATGCCCATCAGAGCATCGTCTCCTCTGCTCATCAGTCACGCTCTCCGCTCCCTCATTACTACAGTTCTGTGCTGCTATAATTGGACTTCACATCTTTCAGACCTTTGTGGCACTGTTTTAGTTCACAAATTGAGGAGCTCGTTCGTGCCAAAATGTTTTCTTCCCTTATCAATTTCTTTCTGTTTTATTTTTAATTTACCCACTGAACCAAAATATCAATTATTTGCAGAGCTCTAATTTAGAGAAGAAATTAAGGAATACATTTGCAAGGCCCTGCTGTTAACTATTTCATCTGCTTAACAAATGCTGTGATGGATTCTTCATCCCTGCAACTATTAAATCAAGAACTTTTTATTTTTAACTTGCTGTCATGGATTTTCCTTCTTTAGAAGTTAAGCTTTACTATTAGCATGACTTTCAGACTTGAAGCAGAAATTAGAACTGAAAAATCCTATTTCAGCAGGCAAGAGGCCAGAGCAGGGAATCAGAGCACTGCTTTCCAAGGAAATCATCTGGAATGCAGTTTACATCTTTTATGGTGGTGTTGCATCTTGACCAAGTGCTCCAGGTACCATCTGTGTATGACCACTAGTCCCCAAAACTCAGGTAATCCCCAAAACTCAGGTAATCCCCAAAACTCAGGTAATGTCTCCAGCTGTCTCTGAAATGAATCCCAAAGGCAGGAGAGGCAGAAACCACCATTTCCCTTGAGGTGCAACAGGAGACTCAACATCTTCAAGGACTGATCTCCACAGATATGAGTTTTTGTGGGGCTCCTTTACTTCTCCTTATAAAACTTTCTCCTAATTTGAGAGTCCAAATCAATTCAGCTGCTGTAGAGGATTTTTGAGGTCAATCCCCCTTTTAATTCAAGGTATCAGAGCTGTCAAAAATCGTGAATCAGCAGCAATTGTGCAACATGAGCTCCTGAGATGGGGGCTCAAGAGCTGAGGGGGCTTCAGAACTGCCACAGGCTCCTCCAAGACAGAAAAATCTGGAGGGTGGCAGGTTCAGAGGGGATATTAGGAAGAAACTCTTCCCTGGGAGGGTGGTGAGGTTCTGGAATGGAATTCCCAGAGAAGTTGTGGCTGCTCTATCCCTGGAAGTGTTCAAGGCCAGGTTGGAGCAACCTGGGCTAGTGGAAGGTGTCCCTGCCCATGGCAGAGGGTGGAACAAGATGATCTTTAAGGTCTCTTCCAATCCAAATCATTCCATGATTCCATGATTCCTCTCTCCTAGTTGGCTGTCTGTAGAAGTATCCACCATTTACTTTTGCTTCCCCCTCTCCCTTGCCCACATTTATTTCCAAAGTGTTTGGAAAAAGAAATCTCAGATCATAGAAAGTACATGGTATAAATCCTTCAAGTGTTGAAATGCTGCTGTTACACTTCCCATGGTGTAAAAAAGACCTCCAGAGGTTTAAAAAACACCCACCCTAAAATGTTTGTCCTATTGTGTCATCATTATTATGAACAGAGAGAATAAAACAGGGGGAAAACTTGAGTGTTTCTCAGTCACCCTTTACCACCCTATTTCTATGGAACTTCAACCACATCTTGTCAAATTGTAGCTCAGGCGTCGTAGAAAACTCCCCCCTGGATCAACAGGAATTTGGAGAGAGATCTCAACTTTTATGTATGTTACCTGTGTTTAATGTTACCTCATATTTAATTATATTTGATTTTAATATGTTACCTATATTTAGATCAATACATGTGGAGTTTATCAAGAAAGGTTCAGCCTTGAGATCTCTGGCACACATTCCAAAGCCTCAGTGTGACCTCTTGTACTTGTCCCAACCCTCACTTCTGGATCACCTGGAGCCTCTCATAGAATGGTTTGGGATTGGAAGGGACCTTGAGGATTCCCAGGTTTTAGTGCCTCTGATATGGGCAGTGAGTGCTGCTCTAGTCCAACCCAGGATTTTCAGATGGGATCAGAATCATTCCAGGACCAAAAATCCAGAATCTGAAAGTTCCTGTCATAAAGTTGTCCCTCGGGAGCCCAGTCCATCGGGAAATTCTCACAATTCCAGCTGCTGGGAACGTAACTCCTGCCAGGAAACAAGAATTTCCTTCAGCCAGTTTGTTCAGGTTCTGTCCCAAGCCAAATTCTGGCATCTTGTTCACCTTCTCTAAGGGACTGGTGGGTATAAATGGATCAAACTCATGTCTGCTGTCAGTGTGAGCACAACTGTGGCTTTCTACAGGGGGTTCTAAAAAGAGGGAGAGAGGCTTTTTACAGGGACAGACAGTGGCAGGACATGGGGAATGGTTTTAAACAAAAACAGGAGAGATTTAGATCAGATATAAGGAAGAAATTCTTCCCTGGGAGGGTGGGGAGGCCCTGGCACAGGTTGCCCAGTGAAGCTGTGGCTGCCCCATCCCTGGAAGTGTCCAAGGCCAGGTTGGACAGGGTTTGGAGCAACCTGGGATAGTGGAAGTGTCCCTGCCCATGGCAGGAGGTGGGTGGGACAAGAAGATCTTTATAATCCCTTCCAACCCAAACCATTCCATGATTCTGTTATAAACAAAGACAAACTGATCTTACCCAGGGACTCTGCTGAGGATGGGACTGTGTAACCATCCCATCCTGTGGGATTTACAACTTGCAGCAGAGAAATGGACACTAAAATACCAAGTTTAAGAGTCTTCTTTTTTTTTTATTTTTGAGGCAGTCAGGAACAAGAAACAACAAAGATCTGATGAAAACAATATTTCTTTTTGTTGACTCTTCTCCTCTTCTTTGCTGACAATATGATGGAACAGGGGAACCCAGAAGGGAAACTGTTTTATTGTAGGCAGTGTGGAGACCAAGGAGGCTTTGACCAAGGCTTGTGCCTCAAGACACTGCTATCATGTGTTTAATAAATATTACTAATATCACATCCCTAAAAGCCAGAGACAGTTGTCCCTTCATTTTAGCCTGAATAGAGCTGAAATTTCCATCCTGACATTAATCAAAGCTTGACCCAAATTTCATTGTAGGACTCACAGCTCACTCTGGACTTTCTATTTAACAAGAGCTGAGTTTTAGGTCAGTAAAAAAAAAACCCCTTCAAATTTCACATCTCCTCCTTCACTGTGATTTCCCCTGCCTTTGAAATGCTGGAATTCACTCATTGCTCGAGGCAAGAAACAGGAACAAATGGACCACAGCCTAATTGAGTCTAATAAATCCTGTGTTCCTCAATAAAATATCATGCTTTTAGTCCCCTGTTGTTTCTCTGAGACCACGCTGTGCTTTTGAGACTGGTGAGCAGATTGGAAACCCAGAGTCCGAGAGGTTCACGTGTGCAACAGAAATGTCATGTTTGCTGAAATACAACTTGGCAATTTTCACTTACAAGCCTCACTGATTGACCTTAAACTCGATATTGATTGACCCTAAATTCAATAGAAAGTGTAAAATTAATACAAGGGATTCCGGCAAATCACACGACAACAACAAAAAAATGACATTGTTTTCCCCGTGATTCAGGTCTTTTGGTGTGTTTTCTGTCCTATTGGAGGGTTGTGTGAAGAAGATTAAATGATGTTCTCTCCAGGGGAGTGGTTTTAATTATGTGCTTCTTCCACAGCAGCTTTGTAACAGCAAGTTTCACGTTGTTTCACAATCCTTTGATGGGTTTGTCCTCGTGGAACCTGCGGGAGGCCAAGGTTTGGAATCTGGGCTCACCTGCCTCGTTATCAGGACGATTTATGGAGAGCCAGTGGCAGCACCACAACTCACAGTAATTAGTCCTGGGGGAAAGTCACCCTACAAGGCTTCTGGGGTGAAAACCAGCTCAGAGAATGTCTCTCGCTAAAAACCCAGAGAGGCTGAGTAAAAAAAACCAAACCTGTGCTTGACACTGAATTGTGACCATTCAGGGCTTACCCAAATCACTGCAAGGTCCCTGTCACCAGGCAAGTGAATATTCAGCACATTTAGGACTTAGCACAGTAACACAGAGTATTTTTGGGGTTGATAAGAGCATTTTTACTTCCGAAGTGGTGGAGGACAGGGAGCTGGCAGATCTGGCCAGATCAGTCTGAGGAGCTACTGCTGAATGTCTGGGAGATTAAATATATTAAACAAGACATTAATGAATAAAGGAGGTGGACAGGAAATCACCAAGAAACTATTCTATTGCTTCTCCCAGGCAAGAAGTGACAGGAGAAGGGGAAATGGCTTCAAGTTGCATCAGAGGAGGTTCAGGTTGGATATTGGGAGAGATTTCTACACCAAAAGAGTGTAAGCACTGGAACACCCTGCCCAGGGAAGTTATGAAGTCACCATTCCTCTAAGTGTTCAAAACCAAAAGAAGTGATATCACTTCTTGATATGGTTTATTGGGCATTGTAGTGTTTGGTTGAAGGTTGGACTTCATGATCTTGGAGGTCTTTTCCAACCTTAATGATTCTACTCCATCTTCAGAGAAGAAGCTGGAAGGTGACCAGCAGTGTACAACACCTCAGCTTGCTGGCAGTTCCCCCTAGGCTGGATTTCCAAGGATGCACAAACACCCAAAAAATGTTATATATCTCCTAAAGCACAGTCCAAGGAAAAGTCAGCCTTGCTGAGATTACCAGAGTGGCTCACCTGGAGCACCTTGATCCATCATCACTCTCAGCAATGGCTGTGAGTTGCCCTTGGTAGGATCTGTACTAAAAACTTATCCAGGAGGTGCTTCATTCTCAGCAGGATCACCTTGGGTTGGCCACATTTATCAGTTTCTGTTCAGTTCCAGCCGTGTCTCACCTCAGATTCGGGGTCCTTGTAAAATGAAATGACATTTTTGAAGCCACAGTGAGCGTTTATGGTGATGGAAGGTCTCTCAGTACCTCAGGGATGACTCCACAGGCACTCAGACCTCACGCAGGGCACACCACAAGAGCAAAGAAGCTGCTTAACCTGCTCCTTGGTGCAGGGACATCCCAAATGGCTCAGCAGGATCAGCCTGGCTTGGCCAAGTTTATCAGCTCCTGCTCAGTTCCAACCACGTCTCATCCAAAATCCAGTGCTGGCAGGGATGTTTTGTGATAATTCACATTGATTCTTCTCAAATTCTGCTGCAGCCCTTAATAGCCTTTCCTTTTCCTGTCACTGAGGGGAACTTCTGGGTTTCCTTTATCCAGTGGTGCCAAGAGACATAATTTTCACGATCAGATTTTACAGGAAGTAGGAAAAAAAACCCCACCTCACTCCCCTGCATCCCTCTCTACTTTTCATTTCAGGCTGACATTATTAGTGTGTAACTAATAATGAATTCTTTGGAATGTGGGCTGCCAAAAATAGTGTGTTTATACACTGGCAAGGGGAAAAGATGAAGTTAATGAAGCTGAAGTAAAGTTTTGATCCATCACAGTAATAACAGCAACATCATTCTTTACATTTGTCAAACTCCTCCATTACTGCAACGCCTCGCAGTCATTAGTGTGTTGAGCTGAACTGCCTTAGGAAAAATAGCCTCCATTTCATCTATTAATATTTAAGGGACAAGGAAGTTAAAGGACCTGTCAAAATCCACCCAGGGCATTTGTGCTGTTGCTGGGAGCTAAACCCAGAAATCCCAGTTCTCAGTACTTTAAACATGTGCCAGAGCACTCACTGCTCACTTTCAGTCATTAACATACAAAAAATGCAACCAGCAAATATCAAGATACTGTGGTGTTGTTCTTTCTAGGACCTGACTTGGATATTAAGAAGACCAGGCTGGAAATGTTTGTCCTTGGAAAAGTGCCTGTGGTTCAGTAACCAAGAAGTGCTGAGAGACAGGAATAAAGGTGATGCTTGAATATTTTTTTACAATCTTTTAAATGTTACAGCAGAGGAAACACTGCTGGTGTTTTCATAGAATCATGGAATGGTTGGAGTTGGAAAGGATGTTAAGGGTCATCTCATTCCAGCTCCCTGCCATGGGCAGGGACACCTTCCACTAGCCCAAGGTTACTCGAAGCCCCATCCAACCTGGCCTTGGACACTTCCAGGGATGGGGCAGCCACAGCTTCTCTGGGCAACCTGTGCCAGGGCCTCCCCCCCCTCCCAGGGAAGAATTTATTCCAAATATCCCACCTAACTCTTTCAGTTTAAAGCCATTATCCCTTGTCCCCAGTCCCTCTCCAGTTCACCCAGAGCCCCTGTAGGTAGTGGCTCAGTGGGATTCATCTCTAGGACCAGCCCTGCTTTACAGGTTTCTATATTTTGTTATCAATATCCATGTCAGGCATCCAAGCCCCAGTCAACACAGACCTGATGAACACAGTCAGGAGAATCCCAGCCAACAGCCCTGTTGTGAATATTAATTTAATTTCAGTTATTTCACAGACGTCACAGACAAGACCCTGTTGCCTAAACACAGATATCTGTGGCATTTGTGACATCTCCATCCGTCTGTGCTGATCAAATCAAACCTGCTGAACATATTGATCAGCTCTGGACTCACAGCAAGCTCAGACATCAATGCACATGTGGAAGCTACTTGGAATCACAGAATATGCTCAGCTGGGAGGGACCCACAAGGATCAACAAGTCCAACTCCTGCCCCTGCACAGGAGAATCCCAAGAATCCCACCATGTGCCCGAGAGAATTCACAAAACCCTTCTTGGAACTCTGGCATTGACACTTGCATTGAAGTATTTCTGCCTGAACCAGAATAGCACCACTTTTTGGAGGCATTTATTTTCAATTGATGAAACTGTAAAAATCAGCAACTGGAATAAATTTCTGAGTGAGGACCATGATCTTTCAGGCACTTCAGGGCTCTCTGCTTGCTTTTGAGGGTGTATTCTGCCACAGCTGAGCAAGTTTTCAGTGTTATTCCTTAAAGGCAGCTTTATTCCCTTTCCAGTTTTTATCTGGCTGGTGTTTCCATCTTCAATCAGGTATTTTTAATTGCTGTCTAAAGGGCCACCAGGATCTGCCCAGGCCAGGCTGGATGGGCACTGAGTGAAGCATTAAACCTGTGACTGAGAAGGGAGGATTGTTGCCTGGAATTAAGCTCTCAAGTAAGTGATCTCATTTCTGTCTCCTCCTAAATTTCCATTATGTCCCAGAGAAAAATTTAGGCCAGGAACATTTTGGTAAAGGGTTTCATGGAAATGGTCTTTCCTCCTTACAGAGAGGAAAGGAAATACTTGCCCAGGCTACAGCAAAAGTCCTTTTTGATACCCAGATGACTTCCTGCATTTCTAGGGGTGAAGGTGACCTACTTCTGCCCAATTTGCAATGGAAAATATGTGGCCATTTATAATTTTCTCATTCAGAGGTGATAATATAATTACTACCTTTAGAGCAGATCTGCAATGAAGCCTGAATTCATTCATCTGGATCAACAGTAAGAAGCAAAATATCCTATTTTCCATCAAGGCAGATGAATCTTGTGTCTGTTGTTTGTCCTCATACTCCAAGTTGGTCAGAAAATGGTGGTCATAACTTCTGACCAGTCCTGCATCCATTAACTCGTGATTGTCTGAAATGAAATAAAAATAATATCCCAGATTCATATTTTTTAACTGGAATTCCCGTGGTATCCTGGCAGGGTCTCCAGTTACCTGTTGGTCAAGACATTGAGTGACTCATGAGCTCTTGTACAGCCTGGCCACCTCATTCCTCTCACCACACTTCTTACCTGCCGTTCTCTTCCCATCTTCCCGTGTCCTTTTCCATTGGCCAGCTGTCCCTGGATACAGCAGAGCTTCATTTTAACTTGGAGAAGACTCCATGTGAGCTGAGTTCTTGGAAACCTTTTAAAAACAGGTTTCTAAAAGTATCAGTTCAGGAGAGAAGAGCAGATCCACTTGAATGTGTTCTTTTTTTTTTTTTAAGACCAGATTTTCTGCTCAGAAATGTTGGCAGCTGCTTGAACTCCATTCATGTTTCCTTATTCTCACTGCAGTTTTATTCTCCCAGAACACATTTTAATATTGCTCAAATATCACATCAAGGAAGACACTTCTTCCTGTTCTCCATCCTGGCAGTGTGAACTTACAGGAGCAGGACTGAGGCCAAGGAGATCTATTTCGCCTTCAGCATAATTTGGGATAATAAATGGTAATGAGTCATATTTGCAGATGCCTTTCAGCCTTTTGATGACAAGATAAGAGAGAGGCACTTTTTCTCTGTCACACAGGTTTTGAATCCAGCTGTTCACACAAGTGATTCCTTCAAAAGGGCTTTGCCTGAAGTGTGAGGACAAAACCACTTCCCACTTAGATACTCTGAGCACAAGAGAGGGATCCGTGCATGGAGATCATCAACTCCACTCTGCTCACTGAGAGTGATTCCTCCTTCTCTGCAGAGCTGAAAAAACTCTACTTTGGACATTTTTCACCCATGGTCACTAAAGGATGATCACTGAAAGCAGATTTCCTATTTCTTTAGGGTTCCCACCACAAGAAAGATGCTGGAACAAGTCCAGAGGAGGCCACTGAGTTGATCAGAGGGGCTGGAGCATCTCTACTCTGGAGACAGGCTGGGAGAGTTGGGGCTGCTCAGCTGGAGATGAGAAGGCTCCAGGGAGACTTTAGAGCACTGGAAGGGGTGTGAGAGTGGTGAGGCCCTGGAAAAGGTTTTCCCACACAGATTGTGGACTCCTCATCCCTGGAAGTATCAAAGACCAGGCTGGAGGGGGCTCTGAGCAACCTGGGCCAGTGGAAGGTGTCCCTGCCCATGGCAGGGGTTGGAACTGGATGATCTTCAAGGTCCCTTCCAACCCAAACAATTCCATGATTATAACATTTAAAAATTATTCTTTCTGGCATAACAGGCTGGAGGTTGATGATCTTCATCATGAACGTTGGGCTTGATGATCTTGGGTGTCTTTTCCAACCTTAACGATCCTATGGCTCTACCAACTGTGTTTCCTTTGGATTGCCTCTCCCAACATTCTCCTGCCTCGGGAAACACACAGGCGTAGATGGCAAAGCTCTTTGCACTGCGTATCCTAAAGGTCTCCTAATAAATTAAAATGATGTGTTTAATAATTACAGCTAAAAATGATTAACCTAAAATACAAAAATAATATGACCCCAGTGCCAGGGAACTTCTGTTAACTCACAGAACTGATTGGGGGTGTCCTGACACTGCTGTTGGGAACCCCAAATTATTCAGCCATCAAAACAGGCAAAACACTCAAATATTGGACAACACAGGACTTTTAAAATCACCCTTCCAGAGCTGAGTGCATCCAAGTCCTTCCAGCAGAACTGTTTGTTAAAAGGGGATCTTGTATGAACAAATGGAATAAGTTCAGCTGGAACTGTCCAAAACCGAAAATCATCTGTTTGAATATATTGACCAAGCAAAATCAGCCAATTATATCTCAACATCAGCTCAACAACTGCCCTTTCCAGATAAAGGATTATTTGCAAGGGCACATGGGTTTGTTATTTCCTGGTTATTTGACATCTAAGTTTGTAAATCTAAATTCTAAGATTGTTCTGAGGCAGAGTTGTTGCCTTCGTTTGCTGAGCAAGGACTGATTTCCATATAAAACTAAGGAGAAATTGCTGACATCTCCTGTCTCGATGACATTCCCAAAGAGACTGGTGATCCAGGTGGAAGGCACTGGATCCCACCCCAGAGGTGCTTGGCAGAACCAGTGGTAAAATGTCCCTAGTCTGGCATAAAAGGAATATTTAAATAGAGGGAAAACGTATTTCCAGGAACCCCCTGGCTCTGCACAGGAGATCCCAGGACTTGAGGGGTGATTTCATCTCCTAATGGAGCTTGTGTGAAAAAAGAGGTGGAGTCTGAGTTGCACCACACTTGAAATTTTGCAATTTTAGGCCAAAACCAAACACTTCCATAGGGTGTAAAGCACTGATCCAGTGGCCACTGATGATGGGCTGGATTAGGGCTGGATTTGGGAGAGCAGAAGGACCATGTCTCCATGTCACTTGAGCTTCATGCTGGGTCAGATACTGCCAGTCTTCCCAAAGCCCAAAGCCACCACAGTCTCTGTGCTCTCACCTGTTGATCCGAATCAGATGTGGCCTGGAATGTGTGCCAAGAAAACATCAATCCAGAAATAACAACCACAGCTTGATCCATCCCTGCTGGGTCCAGTTCTGCCGCCAACAACTTGAAACAAGGTGCTGATAAAAAATCTGGAGAGTGCGCGGAAAGAGCTGCAAAAATGATTTGGTGGTTGGGAAAATGCTGCATTGTGAGGGGGAAAATTATTTCAATGAACTCAACCTGTTTAGCTTATTCAAAAGAATGTTCATTAGAGGGAATCAAGACCTTCACAGGGTGAAAATAACAGGTAATAAAAGTTTGTTTTATCTGGTGAGGACAGACAGACCCAGAACTGATTGTTTGAAGCTGAATTCAGGCAGAGTCCAAGAAGAAATAAAGGAGAGACCTTCAGTGGATGGGGAGGGGAAGACAGTGTTGAGTGTGACACTGAATTTCAGGAGCTGAATCTTTACACTGACCTAGAACTGATCTAGGAAACATGGGGAAAGAATCCTGGAGAACTTCATCCAGCTCTGGGGAAAAATGATATGAACCTGTTGGAGTCAGTGCAGAGGAGGCTACGGAGATGCTCCAAGGGCTGGAGCCCCTCTGCTCTGGATCAGGCTGGGAGAGCTGGGGGGGTTCACCTGGAGAAGGGAAGGATCCAGGAGACCTGAGAGCCCCTTCCAGGGCCTAAAGGGGCTCCAGGAGATCTGGAGAGGGACTTGGGACAAGGGATGGAGGGACAGGACTAAGAGGGAATGGTTTTAAGTTGAAAGAGGAAAGGTTTAGGTTGGATATTAGGGAGAAATCCTTCCCTGGGAGGGTGAGGAGGCCCTGGCACAGGTTGCCCAGAGAAGCTGTGGCTGCCCCATCCCTGGAAGTGTCCAAGGCCAGGTTGGATGGGGCTTGGAGCAACCTGGGATAGTGGAAGGTGCCCCAGCCCATGGCAGGGGTTGGACTGGAGGATCTTGAAGGTCCTTTCCAACACAAGACACTCTGGGATTGTTTGATTCCATGAAAATCCACAGGCACTGTTGTTTATACAGCACTTGCTGCTTGGTCTCAGGTTTAATCCAAAGCCAGACCCATCAGTACCAGGCACTGAGAAGGAAACTAAAGGATGGCTTTTGTCTTCAGGACATTCCCTGTCCATTTATAAGAGGACCCCACTGGATATAAAAGGAATAAAAGAAAAAATGGGCATTGTGATGTGTGTTGGCAACTCCAGGGGTTTGTTTTCCTCGTTAAGCCATGGTACATACCCATTATGCACTCACTAATTACTGTTTGCCTTCCCAATCCCCCTGTTTCCAACGGGGCTGAATGGAATTGGAAAAGATGCAGAAAAAGGTGACGGGGATTATCACAGGAGTGGAACAATCTCCTCACAAAGAATGACTAAATAAATTGGGTTTCACCATTCCAGACAATGAGACTGTCAGGAACTGCCAGAGGGTCTTGAGTGGTCTCAGAAAGGGAGTGACTGTTTATTCACCATCTTCTTTTTAAATCAAAACAGAGCAAACAAAACAAAAGAAGAGGTCCTGGGAGTTCTGAAATAGGAATAGCAGGTGGTAGCTCAAAATCAGCAAAATTAAATCATTCACTCAGGAAAAAAAGAAAAAAAAAGACAAAACCCAAAAGCTCCAGCTCTTCTCAGTGGGAGACATAATAGTTGCTAAATATTTACACTTCTTCAAAATATATTTGGGAAATTAATGGGGGAAAAGTCAATCAACTGATGACTAAATACAGTATCACCTCCAACCCCAGGTAATTCTAGGGTAGAGCAGGATGTTGCAGGGTTCCTCTCTATCCTTTTGTTCTCCCCTTGCCATCTGCTGTTGAACATTGTTTTCCATACCTCCAGATTCCAAGAGCAGATTCCTCAGGCAATGGGAAATCACTCAGGCTGTGCCTCGTGGCCAAAGGCAGCAGTGTGGGTGTGCTTGGGTCACTGCAGCTTGGAGGGGCTTCAGGGTTTATCCAACAATAGAATCACGGAATCATCGAAGCATTTAGGTTGGAAAAACCATCTTGGATCTTCAAGTCCAACCATTAAGTCAGATCTGCCAAGGGACCACTCAGCTGTGTCCCCAAGGGCCACGTCTACGTGGCTTTCAAACCCCTCCAGGGGTGGAGACTCCACCACCTCCCTGGACAGGAAAATCCTTCCACCACCTCCCTGGACAGCCTGTGCCAGGGCTGGACAACCATTGCTGTCAGGAATTTCCCCCCAACATCCCATCTAAACCTCCCCTGGTCCAAGTTGAGCCCTTTCCTCTCATCACTTGATACTTGGGGGGAGAGACTGACCCTCACCTCAGCCTTTTCCTCCTCCTGTGTTTCCATCCTCATCCAACAGAAGATGGAGTCTCTCCTGAGCCCTCCTTCTGCTGCTGATGTATTTATAGAAATGTAGTGGTTTATGCTCCAAGCCACTGCCAAAAAAATGAATTTGGTGACTGCTGAGTGCAAGAAACACATTTAGCTGCTTCTTACCCAAGTTAAGGATGTCATTTCGTATCAGTTGTGAGCAAAGACCTTTACAAAATCAGCCCAGCCCAGGTTTGCTGATGAAATTGTGTCTAAAAGAGCTGTAAAAGACGTGTGGCCTTCATGGGGACACCCAACATGTTAATTGATGAGTGATCAAACACACCAGGAAAAGGAGAGAATCTTCCCAGACAAAGGTATGGAAGTTGCTTTATGCCTAAAAAATAAGGCACTATATATAAAAAAAACCCAACTAAATATTTATGTCCCCATCTATCAGGGGAAAAAAATAATAAAAAGTGAGAAATTAATGAAGAAGTAAATGAAAGATATAAAGAAGTGAAAGGGAGAATAAAAAATAAATATCCATTTATAAAATATGAGCATATCCCAGAAACAGAAGCGTAACAAAGTATAAAACCTTTTTAATGTAAAACTTAAAAATCACAAAGCATCACCTTCCTCTGCTTAAAAAAAGCTTCCTTTTGTCTTTTCAATAATTATAACCTATCTATTAAACTTTCTGATTTTATTCTGCCTCACACTGCTAGAGAGCAGCAGGCTGTTTAATGCTTTGAAAATGAGCATATAAGTAAAGGTTTATTATTGCTTTAAACCCCAAAGTGTGTATTGCAACACTTTAATTTCACTAGGTTTTTTTAATTAAACTGAACCAAAGCTGACAGCTTCTAGGAATTAATATATTTGTAAGGATGGACTCCAAAGACCTGCAAGATTTGCTGCTGCCCTCAAATAATCCAAAATCACAACCCTTCCCTGCTAATGCATTTTGCTCCCCATTATTAATTACTTATTAAAGAGCTGTTTGTGTCGTCTGGAACCTCACCCAGTGTATTTATGGATGGTTTATTTACCACTCATAAGTCATCAGTGGCAGGCTGTGAACTGAGCAGCTTCTCTGAAGGGAGAATTTCATACTATAAAAGTGCAACCCCAGCTTTGAAAGACTGAATTAGTTCAAGATCTTTGGATGCTGCATAATTTGTAGCAGTTGCAACCCCTCCCTGCTCTATTATTAATGTTCTATTATCTATTATTTCGGTAGTTCTGACCTAAAAGCAGGAAGAACCCCTGTGAAAATGTAGATTCTTCTCCCTTTTCAATGCCCAGCTGAGAGGGATGTTGAGTATGTTATGGGATACAACAGATGTGAAAAAAGAGAGGAAAAGATGACAGGCTCATGGTTCTCCTGGTGTCTGGATAATTTTAGTTTCAGGGTGTTTTCCTAACCCTTGGAAGTGTAAAACTCCTCCTGGAAATGGGTTGTAGGGCGAATCCACCCTAGTCCTCTAGATAATAATAGATTAATGTAAATGGATGTCTACCTGTTTCACCTCTTGAGGGGAAATCAGATCAGATCTTATCATGGGGACATCCCTGAGATGTGCCGACAGCTCCAGGTTTCAGGTGGCTGTCAGGAGATAACTCTGGGACTCTTCTGAGGGCCCCTTTTAGCAGCAAAGATCCATTTGTCACATTCCCAACCTGTTACAAGGCTCTGCTGATCCATTAAGAGTTGCTTGCTACAGCTCCTGACTCCAGGCACTCACTCAGCAAAGTGTTCCCAACCTCTAAAAGTCCCACATCTGAGTCATTACTGATGGGTTGGTTCTTATTTCTGCAAAATATCTCTGTGCCATTTTCTCTCTAATGCAGAGAAAAGCCATCCAAGTGTTGTCCTGGTGGGCAATGCTAAATTAACCCCCCTGTAAAGAACTGGAATTTTTTCCCTGCTACTTTCTGCTTATCCCTTGATTTATAGTTTGAAGAGTGTGGAGATATTTCCTTTCTAAATAGTGAGAATTAATTAACCTCCCTTGCTTCCAACACTGTAATATCATAGAATCACAGCATGGTTTGGGTTGGAAGGGACCTTAAAGATCACCCAGTTCCAATCCTCCTGTTGTGGACAGGGACACCTTCCCCTAGAAACTTAAAAGATCCCAAAGGCTCTTTGTACCCTGCTGAAATACATATTTAACTTACAGATCTTTAAGTTATATTTATAATAATAGGAAAAAGATGTATTGTTCCTCAGAGCACACCCAGGTACGAACACAAAATTCCCTTATTCCTGCTGGAATCCCTGGACTCTGTTTCCTTTTCCAACTACCCACTGGCAGATTTCTGCTGATCCTTCAAAGCCAGGCTTCCTTCCCAGAGAGGAAATTGTGGCCAGAGCTTTCTTCAGTAATGAGACCTGGAGAGAGAGAGGGTTTTTTGGTGATTTTTTGTGGTGTTTAAACACAGATTGCCCAGAGCTACCAACCATCAAATTAAGTGTGTGTTGGAGGCAGTGAAAAAAAACAAAACCAAACCAGTTTTATATCCTCTGTCCAGAGTTTTTATATTCTACTTCTCTTGGGGGCTACAAAGTTCCCTCCTGTCACTGGGAGAGGAGAAAAAGAAAAGCCATAAATTGACAACTGACATTCTGGTCTGGCAGGTACAGAACAAATGTGCAGAGAGGCAAAGAAAAGCAGATGCTCACAGCACCCAGAGGGCTGACTCTGCACTTCCCAGAGTCTTGTGATGAAAAGTTTCTCTGCTGGATTGTTGGTTCTACTTCTGCTGGGAGTGTTGTTTTGGAAGGGACCACCTGGGCCATGATCTCCAGTTCCTGGGGCACCAGATCCTGTATCTTACCAGCCCAGTTCTTTAAACTGATCTCAAAATCATAGAACTCTTTAGGTTAGAAATGACCTCCAAGATCATCAAGTCCAGCGTGGCCAAGGCCACCACTAAATCATGTCCCCAGGTGCCACATCTACATGTTTTCTAAATCCCTCCAGAGATGGTGACACCACCACTTCCCTGAGCAGCCTCTTCCAGTTCTTGACCATCCTTTCAGGGAAATATTTTTCCCAATATCCAACTAAACCTCCCCTGACACAATTTGAGGCCGTTTCCTCCTGTCTTGTTGCGTTTTACCCTCCGAGCATTCAGAATTTTAGTTGTGCTTGGGGTCTATTCCAGCATTTCTCTCCTCTGACAGACAGGAATCATCTTCCAAATTCCAGCCAAATCTTTTTTCTGGCTTACACAGATCTTCTTCTTCTTCCTGTATCAATTTTCTGTCAAGTGCCTCTTCCTTTGTGTCCAGAGCTCCTGGTGCTCTTGTTTGTGATCACCACAGACCTCATTTTACTGATCTAACCTGGGTCAACTCTTATGGAAGAGCTGAGCTTTTACTTCACTCAAAAATCTGTTTTACTTCTCCTCACATTTATATTTTCTCTTGGGTAATGAGATGTATCCATGGCACTTCTAGTATGGATTCACCAGGAGCAGGACTGGGAATTATTTTCCACTAGAAAACCCAATTCTAATTCATCCTCACCTTCAACTGGCCACTGAAATTAGGATCCTGCTCTCTTTGAATCATTGTTATTCCTTGGCTATAAAAGTGTAATTTATTTAACTGGATTAAGGGCCTCCTGCAAACAACACTCAGGATCAAGCAAATCAGAATTCAGGACATGGCTTATCTCTAATTTTTAACCATTTAATCAAAGACAAATTGCTCCTTGGCTGTAAAAACAAAGCCAGAAATGGAGAATGGGACAAAGGTTTTGGAAATCAGACCCACAAAGGTGTTTGAATTTCTACTGAAGTAAACGGGAGTTTAGAATCTAAATGACTTTGTGGACACAAATGGCTAAATGGATGTGGTTTGTACACTTTGAGAGGTTATTTTAAAAGACATTTGCTCACATGTTTCAAAGCTCTTTTGAAATTCTGTCCCAGAATCCCAGAATGGGTAAAGTTGGAAGGGACCACAGTGGGTCATCTGGTCCCACCTCCCTGCTCCAGCAGGATCATGCCAGAGCCCATGGCACAGGATGGTGTCCAGATGGTTCTGGAACATCTCCACTGAGGGAGATAAAAAGAAATCAAAATCTGATATATCTCATTAAGGTGAGTGTGGATGTTCGAAAGGTTTTGAGGAGCAGTTGTTTAAGACTGTGCATCATTTTGGTGTAAAAAACATAGGGTTAAAAGGGTGTAAAAACCCACTAAAAATCACTAATTTTAATATTCTTTAGAAAGCAGAGCTGGTGTCATTAAAATACTGCATTGCAATGAGGTGTTGCAGGGGATTTAATGCCACTGGTTCAGTCTTTTTCATAGTTAATAAGTAATAATCAATGCCACCATTTTCAGTTTTGAGGTGCTCCCTGGTCTCTCCCTACTACTTAACACCCACAGATAAATTATTTCTTCCATATTTTACTGGTTTTCATATTTACAAAAAAATAAATAAATTTAAAAAAAAATTAAAATGAGGCTCCATCTGCAATTCTTGAGGCTGCAAAAGGCAAACAATTCCCCCCAGATTGAGAGCAATAATGGGCTGTTCTCTGTGCAAATTGGGCAAAGCAACTGCTGGGTAATTGGCTAAAAATGAGATGATCTCTGTTCCAAACTGCCATTGAAGACAAACAAATGTATTTCCATGGGAGGAATTGTGCCAAGATACAGCTGGAGGAGTTGGAAGATCACGTGGATCAGGCTGGATTGCACTGTGCAGAGGTGGCTGGAGAACTGGTGATCAAAGAGCAATTTGCTCCATTTAGAGGGGAATTGGGGAATAATGGGATAACACAGCCCTCAGGGAGCCCTTGGGAACCAGGAAGTTCTTGTGATTAGAGATGCCTTTAACAATGGTCACACCAAAGGTACCTCCTGGTGATAAAACCTGTCTCTGCTGAAAGTTGAAGCAAACACTTCAGGAGGTTATTTAATGGTATTTCCCTGAATATTCCCTCTTGGGGACTGACTTAGGGACTTTCCTGCTGAGAGACAAGGGGGAATGGCTTAAAGCTGAAAGGGGATAAATTTAGGTTGGATATTAAGAAGAAATTCTTCCCTGTGAGGGTGGGGAGGCCCTGGCACAGGTTGCCCAGAGAAGCTGTGGCTGCCCCATCCCTGGAAGTGTCCAAGGCCAGGTTGGATGGGGTTTGGAGCAATCGGGGCTGGTGGAAGGTGTCCCTGCCCATGGCAGGGGGTTGGAACCAGGTGATCTTTAATGTCCTTTCCAACTCAACCCATTATATAATTCCATGATTCCATAATTCTATAATTGCAGATCAATTGATCCGTTCAGATGTCAGCACATGAAAAGTGGACTATTTTATAAATAATATGTCCCATCCTTTAGTGAATGAGAGATACACTTAAATGAGTCATTTCCTTAGGATTTCCTGTTAAAATATGGAGTAAAACAGGGATGCAAAAGGTTTCATTTCAAAGCACTTCAGAGAGGTGGAGACATTGCTGCCCAAAAACACAAGGAGGAAGCCTCAGATGGAGTTCTACGAGGCTGCTCTTGAGAGAATCCCTTGTCACCTTCTGACCTGCAGAACCATCAGGTGGAAGACTGGTAGAGACAGACACCAAATGAGTTACATGGAATCACAGAATGATTTTGGTTGGAAAGGACCTTAAAAATCATCTGGTTCTAATTCTCTGCCATGGGCAGGGACACCTTCCACTAGCCCAGGTTGCTCCATGCCCTGTCCAACCTGGCCTTGGACACTTCCAGGGATGGGGCAGCCACAGCTTCTCCGGGAAACCTGTGCCAGGGCCTCCCCACCCTCCCAGAGAGGAATTTCTTCCCAATATCTTATAATAATAATAATAATAATAATAATAATAATAAAGGATCCAGTCTCAATTACAATTCCAACCTTCCCAGTTTCTTCTAATGAAGGGAGGCCCCAAAAGAAAGACATTTTGTGGGGTCAAAGCCCAGTGATGAGCAACTGAGCATCAGATGAGAGGTAAGTTGACTCAGGGAGGCCTATCCTGACAATCTTCAGGGAGATGGTGCTCTAAGAACAGCAGGACATTTCTTGTGCCATGGCTGAGCAGACTGACCCCAATCTTAGTTGGATCTGGGCTGACAAACCCTCTGGCAGCTCCTGGGAAACAATAGTGTGAGAACAGGGGGACAGACGTGCATGGAATGTGCTACTTTGTTATCCACAGGCAGCTGTGTGGCTGTGATTCAGGAATCCTCAGGGGATGAGGAGCAGTCACAGTCAGGAATCACAGCGCAGAGCATTTTGATCAGCTCAGTTTTAGTGGCCAAAGACTGGAGAAGTTGTAGCCACAGGCATCGGGTGCTGCAGGGAGGGGGAGGTGGGTGATGGAATGCAAAGGTCTGTTTATCAAAGGTGTGTTGAATTCTTGTTTTCATTCTTCCATGGATGAAAAGAATCATTGAATCATAGAATCAATCAACCAGGTTGGAAAGACCTCCGAGATCAAGTCCAACCCTTGATCCAACCCCACCGTGGTTCCCAGCCCATGGCTGAGACATCCAGTCTCACCTTAAACACCCCCAGGGACAGAGAATCCACTCTCTCCCATTGGAATGGGCAGCCCATTCCAATGTCTGAGCACTCTCCATGGAAAGAATTCCTTCCTGATATCCAACCCAAACCTCCCCTGGCACAGCTTGAGACCCTCGTGTCCTACTGCTGGTTCCTGGGAGCAGAGCCCGACCCCCCCCCCGGCTCCCCCCTCCTGTCAGGGAGTTGCAGAGAGGGATGAGGTCTCCCCTGAGCCTCCTCCTCTCCAGGCTGAGCCCCCCTCAGCCTCTCCTCATGGCAATTGTGCTCCAGTCCCTTCCCCAGCCTCGCTGCTCTTCCCTGCCCCTGCTCCAGCCCCTCCATGTCCTTCCTGAGCTGAGGGCCCAGAGCTGGACACAGCACTCGAGGTGAGGCCTCCCCAGCGCTGAGTCCAGGGGCACAATCCCTGCCCTGCTCCTGCTGCCACACTCTTCCTCAGCCAGGCCACCATCCATCGGCCTCTTGTCCCCCTGGGCACCCTCTGGCTCCTGTTCAGCTCCCTG
>VYXB01003930.1:241461-263118 GCA_013397135.1 Pachyramphus minor | reverse complement strand
TCCACTGTCTCAGGCTGCTCCAAGCACTGTCCAATCTGGTCTTGGACGCTTCCAGGAATGGGGGAGCCACAGCTTCTTTGGGCAATCTGTGCCAGGGCCTCACCACCCTCACAGAGAAGAATTTCTAACAAATATCCAATCTAAATGTATCCTCTTTCAGCTTAAATTCATTTCCCCTTGTCCTGTCCCTCCAGACCCTTGCCCCAAGTCCCTCTCCAGCTCTCTTGGAGCCACTTCAGGCACTGGAAGGGGCTCCAAGGTCTCCCCAGATCCTTCTCTCCTCCAGGTGAGCACCCCCAGCTCTCAGCCTGTGATGTACCAGAGTTCAGCAAGAACCAGTCCCTTATCCCTTTTCTCATTTATTTTTGTGATAAAGAATTACAGGCTTGGGGTGCACCTTTGCAAGGTCGGGCTGTGGTTTTCCATCACACCTGACAATTTTTTAGGTGAACTTTGAACTATCATGGTCAAAAATGGGCACAGTCACAGAAGACTAAAACAGACCTGAGGATCTGTGAGCTGTGAACTCTGAGACCTGTAGCAGCAACATCTCCAGAATCCCAATGTTGCTGCCTGTTGCAGAGCTGAGGAGATAATGGGAATTATCCTTGCCTGTGTAAAGGGATTTAATATATCGAGAAATCTCTCCTGTCTTAAATTCCATGCAAAAGCTAAAAGGGCACCAAAATATGTTTGACTTAGTGGGGCAGATGTAGATGCAGATTGTAGGGATAAACTTAATTTAGAGGCCAACTGAGTCCAAGATTTCCCCTGCTTTTAACAGCTGCTCATTCCAATGAGTCCTGCAGGTGAAAGGGCAGCTAAAAGCTTTCTCTTCTCACCTTGTTTCAGCAGCTAAAAAATAATGGAGGGACATGGGAACAGCCATCCATAAATATCAGGAATTAGAGCCAAGAATGGTCACAGCAGGGCCACTGATTTTAATTTGTTGATTCCCAGAGGATTATTCTGACGGCTCCTCTTTGTGCAAATGACTCAGCCCAAGAGGACATTTTAGATGACATTTATTATTTACATTTTTCTATCCCTCTGGAGACTCCTTCCCTTTCTGCTGTGCCCCCAAATCTTTCCTTTCATTTCTCATCCAGCTTTCTCACTGTGCTGCATCGTTCGTGTCCGTGAAAGTCAGAGCTGAGGAATAAACCCAAAAACAGCATTTTGAGCACTGCAGGAAACAAAATAAAGGCAATGCAACAGCTCATCTGTTGAAATTTCCACCTTAACGGGGTGTACCAAGGTCTGCTCAGTGTTTGCCTGTGAAGTAACTTGTATTTTCATGTGGAATTTCTTCCCAAAGGGCTCTGTGGAGAAGGCGATTTAGCAGGAAATGCTCTTCCATTCTTCAGTCACAATGAAATAACATTTTCCTGGACTTGGTGTTTTCATGATAAGCCTTTTTTTTGTTTGTTTGTTTTGTCCTGCAGGTCACAATTCCTGCTTTCCCACAGCTCTGGACAGCTGTGCTAATTGTAGCCCAGATGTGGCTGTTGGGAAGGATAAGAGGGATGAGGATGAACACGGTCATTTAAGAGTAATTCCCAATTACAACCAAATGCCAAAGGGTTTTCCCATGCTGGGAAGGTGTTAATCGCCTGTCTCCAAACCTTCCTGTCCTTCCCAGGAATTCCTGTGCATTTCATTGCTCTTGAGTGAGAAAAAACCCAAACTCCTTCTCTTCCCCTGAGAATGGAAGCCACTTCCAGCAAAGCCTGAAGTCTTTTCTTCACCCAAAGAAGGGATTTTGGCCAAGGCAAACCCTTCCCTGGGTCGTTCTGGAGGACCAAGCTGAGCTTTCTTCTGTTCTTTTCTTATTTACTGTTAAATGGTGATGCCTTTTGCTCCTACAGATCTCACCAGTCCAACCAAAAGGGACATTCAGGCTCTTACATCTTCCATGTGTCTTCCTTAATATTCCTGAAGAGAAGCTGCTGAGATACCTCCACTCACACAACAAAGGTGAGCTCACTCTCACTGATGGATGAGGTAACACCACATATGACACATTTTAACAGGCAGTTCTCAAGAAATTACTCTTTTATGTGTCTATTTATAAAATATTCTGCTTTTCATGTGTTGATGTGTGAACCAATCAATTGATCCTCAATTACAGAATCATGGAATGGTTTGGGTTGGAAGGGACCTTGAATATCATCTCATTCCAAACCCTTGCCATGGGCAGGGACACCTTCCACCATCCCAGGTTGCTTAGAGCCCCATCCAGCCTGGCCTTGAACACTTCCAGGATGGGGCAGCCCCAGTCACCCTCATTTTCAGGAATTCTTTGTGTCTGTATGAATGATATGTAAAGAGCAGACATTTTTTAATGTTAATTTGTAAATCTGCTTGGTCCTTTTTGCCCTTCTCTCCTTGGCAGATGTGAAGATATTAAGGGACAGGTTGTCACATTAGAGCAGTAAGAGAAAAATTCCCATTTCCAGCTGCAAAACAAAGAGGAATGGAAGGAGGTGAAAAATTTATGGCTGATAGATTTGGCACTAAAACCATTCCAGAGGGGTTCTCCAGAGCTGGAAAATCCAGTGGGGAAAACCCTTGACCCCAACAGAGGTTGTGCTGATGATTTTCATCTGATTTTGCACAGACAATTTCAGGTTGTGAGCAAAAACATTCTTCTTCCCACTCACATTGCCAGGACAAGGGGAAATGCCTTTAAGTTGTTCAAGAGGAGGATCACATTCAATATTAGGAAAAATTTCATTGGGAAAAGAGTGATTAAGTTTTGGGACAGGGAGCTGGTAGAGTCACCACCCCTGGAAGGGGTCAAAGAACGAGCAGATGTGGCACTTCATGAGATGGTTTTGTGGGAATGGTGGTATTGGGTCACAGGATGGACTTGATGATCTCGGAATTCTTTTCCAACCTTAATAATTCAATGATTTTAAACTAATTCCATGTCCTCAAGATTCCAAATCTGGGCTCAGCTGGTGCATCTGCTGAGCTCAGGGCAGGGTTGGCACAGGGGTACAGGAGGTGTTGTTTGATATCTTGGGTTTGTAGGTGGTGAATGACCACTCATCTTTGTGATCAGCAGCCTTTGCTCACAGAGAGGGGCAGGAACCTCCACATGAAAAATCTGTGCTCTGAGAAAGGGCCTGACAATGCACTTCCCCCCTTTTCCAAGCCATGGAAGGACATTGCAGTGCACAAGACCTCCCAAATCCACATTTCTGCTGTTCAGCACCTTCCCCCAAGGAATAGTTAAAACTCCTGGATGGAATAAATAGAACTAATAGTGTTTGGAGAGACCTGGGGGGTGAGAGGTGTCTCTTTGGGATTGAGATGGGTTTTATTGTCAGGGAGAATCAAGACAACTGGGAGGCAGCACATGCACATCCCTGCTCACCCCCAGCATGAAAAACTGTTTGTGGTTTCACTGACACTTTCTTAAAAAGAATAGTTTTGCTGTTGGTTGGAAGGAAACCAAAAAAAACCCAACTGTCAGATCCACAGGAAACGCTTCAAATCTCTCAGTGCTTTGAACTGGGGAAATGCTTCAATGATGCTCTTTTTCTTTTTGTGAAATGAAGAAAATTTAGAAATGGAGAGTCTGTTTCAAATGCAAAATATCTACGTTTTGTGCAGGGGGAAAATGAGAAAATTATTATCCTGCCTTTTCAGTTCCCTCTGCATTGAAACCTCAAACACCCTTCAGGCCCTTTGTTCATTTATAAACCCCAGGAAATTGTCAGTAGTTTAAGAATGAATCTTGACAAGAAAACATGAGCAGCTTTGGCACGTTTAAAACCCCAATATCTCAGGATCTATTCTCATCCACCAATGGCCTGTCCTCACTTCCCAATATCATTGAGGGGTTCCCAATCCAGCCCAGGGGATTTGGTAAATATTATTTGGAAGCTCCCCATCCTGGCATGGGATGGAAATCCATATTTCCTTGGAATCAGTGCTGACTACTGTGAAGTCCCACTGCAGTTTTGCTGCTGCAGCCTCCTGTGAAGGCACTGATAGAAAGGCAATAATAACACTTTGAAAATGATAAGTGGCACATTAAACTCTGCTCCAGTTCCTCAGCTCCCAGAGATAACAAGCATTCACCAACAAATATTAGTTATAAAGATGCAGCACAACATGTGCCAGGAAATTACAGGCAGGAAAATCAATCACCTCAAAGGATGTGGATACAGCTCTAATCCAGGTTCTAAAAGCCACAACTCCTGGTTTTGTGCCTGAAAAATCCTGGCAGAAGATAAAGGTCTTATCACTTGCTGAAATGAAAAGTGCAACTTTTTAAGAACATATTTCTGAGTTCATAGAAGAAATGCCAGCATTTTTTGTTTTTGTTTTTGTTTGAATACAGGAATTCAGCATCTGAAAATTTAGGGAAGAGGGAGATGCCGCGTGGTGCAGGAGAGGGAATAATTCACTGATTTGTGAATTCAGAATACCAGCCCTACTGGTAAAAACGTTTGTAGAGCTTACACTTAATGCAAGAGGAATAAAAGGAAATTTCCCAGCCCTCCTGGATTCCGCTGAACGCCTCAATAACCTCGCTGGGAATTCATAATTTGCTGTTGCTTTTCAAAATGCCAAACCCCAGAGACTCGGAGGGACAGTTTTAGGGAGGGGAAGGGGTTATTGGGGAAGATGATTGAAGAATCTCATTGTGCTGGAGTTTTCCCTGGCAGGGAGGGCAGGCTGCCATCTCAGCACTCCTGCTCTTCTTGGAGGGTCTTATCTTCCCGGCCATGTGTCCCCGGGACTCGTTAATGAGCCTGAGATACATTTACAATACAACACATTTAACACCCAGCCTGATTTACAAATGGGGTGAAACCCTGCCCTTCTGATGGGATGGGAATCCTAATGCAGCTGGAATTTTCTGCTGTGGAGTTGTAAATAACGGGAGAAGGATAAGGAAAGTCAAGTGGATACCTGAGGTGCATCTTAATGGCTTGGCTGGGTACAGATAAGTAGCAACACGTGTTGCTTCTGGTGAGCTCAGCTGGGCAGGTTGTCGTGGTTTTGCCACAATTTGTGTGACCTGCACAATTATGAATCATAGAATCATCAAATCATAGAGTGGTTTGGGTTGGAAGGACCTTAAAGATCGTTTAGTTCCAGCCTCCTCCCCACCGACTGCGGCAACAACATGGATTTATGTCTCTTCAGTCAAACTGCCCCATCTGAGGTACACAAGTGACAGAGGGAGAGCTAATCCTGGGGGCTGTTTAGATACATCTGAAATATCTTTTTGACCTTCTGAGCTGGTTGGGTGTGAAAAGTTTGATTATTCAAAACTAAGCGGGAAAGTGGACGCTCCAGAATGGAAAAACACCCTGCAAAAAGACCTGGATGGGCTGGAAAGGTGGGCTAACAGGAACCTCAGTAAATATATATATTTAAGGCCTTGCACCTGGAAAAACATAATCCAGGAGTGCAGCACAGGCTGGGATCTACCCAGCTCTGTGGAAAGGGACCTGGTGGACAATAAACTCCATACGGATGAACTCTGTGCTGCCACAAGAAACTCAAAAGGATTCTGATTTGCATCAAGAAGGGCATCACCAGCAGAGGTAAAAAAGTCGTTGTCCCACTCTACTCAGCTCTTCCCAGGCCACACCTGGAATGCTGGGATTAGTTTTGGTCCATGTTGTACAAAAAAGTCGTGGGCAGACTGGGGAGGGGCCACAGAAGGGTCACACAAAGATGATCCAAGGTCTGGGAAACCTGACACGGGAGGAAAGACTGAGACAAACTTGGGTCTGTTCAACCTTGAAGAAAGAAGGCTCAGGGGAGACCTTGTCCCCATGTCCCAGTGTTTAAAGGGTGACTCAAAGGTGGAGACTCCTGTTTTATGAGCGTGCACATGGAAAAGGTGAGGGATGATGAGTACAAGTTATTCCTGGGGAGGTTCTGGTTGGACACAGGAGGAAATGGAATCATCTCCCTGGGGAAGGGGTGGGTTCCCCAACACTGGACAATTTTAGGATTCAGCTGGATGGGGTGCTGGGCCGTTCTGTCCAGATCCTGCTTTTGCCAAGAAAGGTTGGACCAGATGATTCTCCAGGCTCCTTCCAACCTGTGATTCCAGGATTGAAAAATAGGATTCCATGGGCAGATCAAACAAAGAAGGTTGGAGTGAGTTCAGAGGTGTCCATGAAGATGCTCCAAGGGCTGGAGCTGCTCTGGAGCCAGGCTGGGAGAGCTGGGGATGTTCAACCTGGAGGAGAGAAGGATCCAGGGAGACCTGAGAGCCCTTTCCAGGGCCTAAAGGGGCTCCAGGAGAGCTGGAGAGGGACTGGGGACAAGGGATGGAGGGACAGGATGAGGGGAATGGCCTTAAGCTGCCAGAGGGCGGGTTTGCGTGGGATACTGGGAAGAATTTCTTCCCTGGGAGGGTGGTGAGGTGCTGGAATGGAATTCCCAGAGAAGCTGTGGATGCCTCATCCCTGGAAGTGTTCAAGGCCAGGTTGGACAGGGCTTGGAGCAACCTGGGCTAGTGGAAGATGTCCTTGTCCATGCCACGGGGTGGAACTGGATGATCTTTCAGGTCCCTTCCAACCCAAACCATTCCACGATTCTGGTGAAATAAAGAAGAAAACAAATGTTGCCCGTTAAAAACTGAAATTCTCCTGCTTGCTGTGATTCAGCAGCTGCTCCTATGGCAAAGCCCTGCCTGGACACTGAGTCCAAACATGGCTTTATTTTTTCTGGGAATTATCCCCAGAATCCCACAGGCCAAGCTTTTCATCCACAAGTCCCTCAGCTCTGCGTGTAACACATTTCTGCTGCTCGGGATGCGAACAGGGCTCTCCTTTCAAGGTTGTTGTGCTACAAGATCCCTAAAAATAGAACATAAATAGATGTGCCTTGATCCTGATGTTTCCTAAGCATCCACTGTCTCCCAGGGGGAGGTTTTCTAGGAAGCAGAAGCTTGGAATTATACACAGTAAGTATCTGAATTAAAAAAAAAAAGGAGTGGGTGGTTTTCAGCTTGATTGCTACAGAACTGAAAGTTGAGTTGGTTGAGTTTTGGGATTTATTTCCGTGGTTTTTTCAATTGTAATTGAATGTTCTGCTTCACTTTCAGGTTGTTGAAGTGTTTCAGAAAAGCCTTTTTCAGCTGGAGGGTGAAAATTTAAAAAAAAAAAAAAAAAACCTGTATTTTTTTTAGAAAAGAGAAGTCAAAAAGAGTTTTTCTCCCACAGGGTTTGATTAGATATTTTCTAAATGTTTCAATGGCAAATTTATAGCACACAGGGCATAACTTCATGTATTTACTGATTGGAGGGAATGACCCAATTCAGCCCAGTTGAAACCATTTAAAGGATGATTTTGAACCCTTTAGAGGCCCATTTTTGTTTTTAATTTAGTTAAATAAGTATAAAAAGCCCCCCAAACCATTAAAAAACCCCAAACCAAACAACCACCCCAAAAATCCATTCAGGAAGAGTTTAACCAAAAAGATGTGTTGAAATAGAGTCCTTGCAAGGTCATCTTGCCAAAAAAACGTCAATAAAAGTAACCCAAACTCCCCAGAGCACCTTCAAAACCTTTTTGGACCCACTAAATCTGGTCCTTTGCAACATCCCTTCCACAGGACCAAATGAAGTCAGTTTAACGAGGCAGATTAAGAGATTTGATAAAAAAGGTTTGATCAAAAAAGATTTGATTATAAAGGAAAAAAACCCCTCCTTTGAGCTCCTCCTTAGGAGGATGAACTTCCTTCTTACACCTGACAAAAAAGGAATTACCATTTTCTGCACAAAGTAGGTTTTTATAGGAAAAAAACCCCCAGGTAATAAAATCAGTTTCTCCAACATTTGTTGGGTTTTATCCTGTCCCTGTCGCTCTATATAAAAAATTTTAAACAATTTTTTTCTCTTTAAATTTTTATGCATATTAAACTTTTCTGGGTTTTTAGGGAAGTTTCTTTTAAGGATATTTTTTTGCCACATCACCAGCAGAACTCTTTGCTTGTTAAAATAATCTTCTCCCAGGTGTAACCCAGCAATAAAGTGCTCAGAGAAGGAGCTGGTAAATCTTAATGCATCGGGAAAGAAATGGGGCCCTGGTAGGAAAAAGGGATTTAAAAATATAAAAAGAGACAGAGAAAGACTAAAAGATTCTGTCAGGTTGATTTTTTTATTAAGAACCTCGACACTGGAATTCAGAAAATGAGGATATTTTGTTCTGGATCTTGATGTGCTCCTGTAATTTCCTTAGGGAATGATGGGAAAAGGGGCTGGGAAGGGAGTGCTAAATTACAGGGAAGCTGTAGGAGCATTTTGCTGGGATGACAATTGACAGGGAACAGAAGGACCTGATGTTTAATCAGCATTTTTATTGGTAACTGAAGTGTCCCTTGGTCTCTCTTCATCCAGAAGATTCATTGTAGAATCATATGAGGCTCAACCAGATTCCCAAATGCAGATTAGAAAGGAATTGTATCCTGGTGCACTGGAGTGGGACCTGCAGGGTGGATAAACCACCCAAAAAATCCCACCTGCCCTGATAAAGCAAAAAACTCCTGTTTGAAGCTCGTCCTGGTGTTGTGAAGGTGATGCCTTTGGCAAGAGCAGCTGTAATTCAGCTTTGGAGGGGCAGATCATTCCTTGTTTCTCTGAAGCTCCTTCCCATCCATCTCCCTTTCATGGATTCTCCCATTCCCATCCACAGAGAAGCTGTGGATTCCCCATCCCTGGAAGGGTTGGATGAGTCAACAGCTTCTTTGTGCTTTCCCTGGTAGGTTGGTTGCTAAAAAGGGGCCTCATAAAACACAAACAGGAAGGAATCAGGACCAGAAATAGGTGGTAGGACCAGAAATAGGGGGGTGGCACCCACTTGAAAAAGCATCTTTGTCAATAATCTTGCCAAAGTGGAAATTAAATATTAATTTAGGCTTTAAATTAGGTATTTCAGAGGGTGGTGGTGTCAGCTGATAGTCAAGAGAATTGGAGTTCACCTGAGTAACTACTTCGGGGAAGGGGATAGGGGAGAGAAAAGCTTCAGGAAGGATGAAAATAGGTCAGAAAATGATCATCTGCCCATGTTTGTCTTTGAAGGTTTGGAGAACAAGAAGAGAGAGAGATCTGCTGCAGAGAATCCCTGAAATAATGGGGACATTGTGGGACAGAGAAAAGACAAAGAGGTTGAACCAGGGATTTCCAGAGGTCGCCTCCAACTCAGATGTTTAGGAATCTGTATTTCTACTCAGAAAATCACTGCTACTGATGATTTTTCCTCATCAAAGAAAGGCACCACTAGGAGATTTTGTTTCAAGGGAGAGTGAGTTGGGAATGAGAAATAAAGGAATGGGTGAAAATGGAGAAAACCTGGAGCAGGACAGGACCATGAGAAAGTGATTCCTGACTGCAGCAGTGTCCTGGGGGGTTGGATCACACCATGTGTGCAAAGGGCAGCTGGAAAAACAGGAAAAACAGGAAAAACAATGGCACAGCACTACTGCATCCTGCAATTTGGGATAAATAGTGTGTCTGTCTCCATCCAAGGGACACTTTTCCCACCCCAAAGTAGATAATGTATCCTACAGGGCTCAAAAAGAAATAGGTGTGTTGTTAGAGTCATTTCCAAGCACAAGGAGAGGAACATGACTGGAACAACACAGGAAAACCAACAACCTCAGCTCTTCCTGTCATCTTACACCTGGAATTTTGCTTGTTCCCTCCTGAGAAAAGGAAGAGGGAGTGACAGGTGCAGCAGGAAAACAAACAAAAGACACGGTGGATGAAAGGTCAAGAAAAAAAAAAAAGGAAATGGGACACAAAGACAAAACATCCAGGGAAAAAGGAGGGAGTTGGTTACAGGAGGAATAACCAGGGCTGGGTGTGTAAGACCCATCAGAGAGCAAATGATTGAGACAGGGAGAGAAGGGTGACAGGGCAAGAGAGGAGGAGGGGGAAATTAAAGCAGCAGCAGCAAGCGAAAAGTAATCAAAGATAAATAAAGTCGACACACAAACCCAGCCTCATTTTCTCTCGCAGGCGCTCCAAAGCGAGCCCTTGGAGCGGAGACTTTAATTTGCCTCCTCCCCGAAGCCTCGGCCCCGCTGATTCATCCAGCTCGGCTGCTCGCTAACCTATGGTAGCAATTTATATGCTAATGGTTTGCCTTTGGAAATCAAGGCAGGCTCCTCCAGCGCCTCCCCCTCCCCGATCCCAAATCCACGGGTGCGAAATGCTGTCCCGGCTCTGCGCACGGGGCTGGGAATTGCCGGCTCGAGAAAACATCAAATCCTAAATAATTGGATCATTGATGGAGTTCGTCCCCACGGATTAAGTTGCTGTTTCATCTCAGCCCCTCACCTGCTCGGTTGGAGCCTTTCTAAGAAGTTTTATAATTAGTCAAGCCTGGGAAAGGCAAAAATAAGGTCCTGCCTTCTTTTCCTCTCTATCCTCCAGTGTTCCCTGATTTTCTGCTTCATAGCTCTTCTTGGAAGGACAAGAGGGGGCAGGGAAATGGCACCTCTTAGATCCCCTCTCCACTGTTCAAGGAATCTGTGAGGACCTGAAGAAGGTAAGTCTTGTACAAGCCTCCCCATATCCAGAGGACAGGTTGGGAATCAAAGGGAACCATTAAACTCCCGGGTTATTTCCAGTCTCCTGATGGAGGATTGCCAAGGGACCAAAGAGGAAAACTCATCCTGATCTCCCAAAGGAAAGATGTCTCTGGAAACCTTTGCAAGAACAAGAAATCTCTTTTCTTAGCAGAGTTATTGTGCTTAATTCATTGCCAGGTTAAAATAAGGTATTTTGATCCCTTCCATTCCCTTCCAGTGATTTCTGTTGAAGGGAGGGAGGGAACAGCAAGAGAGAACAAGAATTCTTGACCAGAAATTAACCCTGAGTTCTTAACCTGATTAACCATCTTAACAGGGTGCTGAGTCCCTTATTATAAAGACAGAAAGGGGAAAATTAAGGATGGAATTTAAGATGTTGTTTCTAAATGGCAGAGTGGTAATTTCAACCTGTGCTACTCCAAGCAGCCACTGGGATTATGAATTAAGATCATGAATTAAGGCATGAATTTGGGTCTCCTGCTCCAGACACTCTGCAGGGGACACACAAGTCTCTCTTCTACTTGCCAGACAATCTTTGGCAAATCCCTGGATTTCCAAGGGCCAGTGAAAACAGCTTAGTTTGGTATGCAAAGGTTGTTACTTGAAGTAATTAACACCAGTCCTTAACACTCCAAGACTCCTACACAACTTTCTAGCAATCAATACCAAAAAAAAAAAAAGAAGTTAGAGAGCAGTCAAACACTTTTACCTTTAAAGGCAGCCCTGTCCTTGGGGAAGCTCTTCCTTCAAAATATTTTTTCCCAGGATTCTTTCTTGCTGCCAGATTTTGTGGTTTGTGGCACCCAAAGGGCTCCCCAGTAGGAGCTACTCCTGTAGAGACAAGAGAAACCCACTGCTGAGTCCAGGCTGGACCCACAGCTTCTGAAGATGCACTTTGGGTGAATTTTGACCACTTTGAACACAGTAACTTTAAGAAATCCTGTGCTAACAGTAATGGAAGTAATGATTAATAAGTGGCAAAGAGCACTCCCATCTCCCAGGGTGCAGCTCAGGGTGCTCTGGTGCAGCCCTGCCCCTCATCACACACATATTGGATGTTATTCCTAATTATTTTTTATGCTGATTTACTTTATTATTTCTACTTTGAGCTCTGTGTTAATGAAATTTGCTGTGAGTGAGGCTGGCTGTGAGCAGGGCAGGACATCTCGGGCCACCAACCTCGGGAGCTGAAGAATCTTCATGCCAGACACCGGGGAAGAATGAGAGCTGGGGACAACTTGTGAACAGACCAAGCCCAGCAGCTGGACAGATCCATGTTGGGTGTGAATATCCCACAGTTTCCATTCTAGTCAGATGGAAAAGAGGAAGAGGATGGAGCCATCCCAGCTGCATGTGTTTTTGTGGGTGTTGTGTGTGGTTTTTGGGGCGCTGCTCTCCACGCTGAGGGGGTGTCTGGCTGTGTCTGAACATTCCACGTGTGTGATTGTGCCTGCTGGGAATTCATGCTCCCCCTCCATGGATGTCCAGACTTGGGAACATGGAACTGGGGCAGGAGGAGCACCTGTATCCCACTGAGTGTGGTTTCTCTCCCACCCTTTCGTTGTGTCTCTCTCCTGAACCGTGTTGTTTTCTCCCTAAGGTTGGAATTACCACACTTCCGGCTAAAAACCACATCCTAACTTCCCAACTCACTTTTCTTCATTCCTATCTTTACAATCAGGGACTCTTTCACCATCAGCATCCTTCAGGTTAAAGAATTCTTGTTCTCTCTTGCTGGTTTTTTCCCTTCATTGACAACACTCATGATCCTCTTGACATGATTTAAACGGACTGAAGGAGCCAGATTTCCTAAGCCTGAAGCATTTGGTGGTTCCTCTGGCATTTCAAACATCCCTTCCCAGTTGGAATCCTTCTTCTCTGACCATGAGTGACTGGTTGTGCTGGTCTTACCATGCAGGAGGCCTCAGGAGTTCAGGCAACCCCAGGACCCCTCAGTGCCTGGACACAGCATTCCAAAGGAATTTCACCATATTCTTGCAAAATTCCTTTGCTGCTGCTGGAAAGATATTTCCTGGTGCACCTCAAGCTTGAGATTTTCATTTTCTCTGCTTGGTGATTGTCCTGGGTGCATCCAAGCCTCTCTCCCTTCTCCCTCCCATCTGTTGAGCCTCTCAGGCTGCAGCTGGACTGTGAGTTTTGTGCCATGAAATGTTAATCTGTTCCTCTCCCTGCTCTCCCCAGGAATCCAGTTCTCCTTGGATGATGCCTGATGTCTCAATCCTTCTCTGTATTGACAATGTCCTTCAAAGTTTTGCCTCCAAATCTTTTATTTGCAAACACAACTTTTTTTTGGTGGTGGTGTTCCAAGGCTTCAAATAAAATTATGAAATAAATCTTCAGGTTAACTGAGGAACATTATTATTGACTCCTGCCCTACTCCCATCATAGTTTTCTACCCCCAGCCACCTCTTTTTTATTCACCACTCACAGGAATTCCAATTTTCTCCACCAACACCACAGTGCAACAAGTCTGTGAGATGCTTTGCTGAGAAATTATTCAGATCACAGATCTCAGCTCAGGGAAATCAGCTGCTTTATTTAAGGAAGATAATTAATTACTGTGGAAAAGGACTCTTTGGCTGACTATCTGTGCAGTGTGATCTGTTTTCTATTTATTTTTGTCTTTAGTGATTTTTGTAATGGGTCCAAAGCCCTGTCTGGGACTGAACAGGGCTGAGATTTTCTACACCAATTGATTTGCGTTGTCCTGGCAGAGCTGGACTGAGAGACTCAGTGAGGCCAAGCTTTTAAATCCCTTTCTTTTGGTCACCAACATCACTTGTCAACCCTGAAATACCAACCCTGGCCCATCTCAGGTGTCCCTGCCCACAGCAGGGAGGTTGGAACTGAGTGTTTTTTGAGGTATCTTCCAACCCAGGCCATTTTATGATTCCATGATCTCAGCTCAGAAGGGATTTTATTTCCTGGGCAGCAACTGAGACCCAGAAATTCCTTCTGTGCCTTCGTCCTCTTCCAGAAAAATACACCAAAACTGACTGAGAGGATTTTACCCCTCAAATGGTACCAGGACTTGGCCCAAAGGGTTTCTGGGGAGGGACCAGATGCTCAGCATTCAGTCCTTCCCTCTGAAGCTGAATTTTCTGTGTTGAAGCCTCTGCCTTTCCTCTCACTCCTGCACTTCCAGCAGGTTTCCAGCCCTTTGAAGAGGACACAGCCTCTTATTCCACATGTAAATGCCAAACACCCACAAGTGATGGAAACTTGTGTTGGCCAAAGCCTCAGAGCTTGAGTTACAATATTAATTATGGGGCCAAACACGAGATAAAGGAAAGAAGCTGCCAATTATTTCAGTCAATTGATCAAAGCCAAGAAACTCCCGGAATACATTAAACCACTCTTTGATTGTCCATTCCCTCAAAACCCTCGGCCCACACAGGAGAGGAGGATTTGCCTTTTCATTTAATCATTTCTCCTGAACAGAACCCTCCACCCTCTGCACTTCTCCTCCTTCCTGCAGAATTCACGTCCCTCTTTCTCTCCCGCTTTCAAGTCCTTCCCAACATTTGTGTGATTTCCTTTGCTGGTCGCTCCACCTTTGGGGGGGTCACTTGTCAAAGTGCTGCTGCCAAGTGTTGTATTTTAATTTGGAATTTCCCTGGCTTTGAAGCTCAGGTTTTCCATTAGAGGGAAGCAAAATAGCAGCCTCCATCCTGCTGTGTGCTGCATAAATCATGGCATTATCCCAGAATGGTTTGGGGAAAGGACCTTAAAGATCATCCAGTTTCACCTCCCACTGGACCAGGTTGCTGCAACTTGGCCTTGGCTTCATCTCTGCCTCTTAAATAAATAAGAGTTGGGTTCCCCAGTATTCACCCAGTCACACATAATTTTCTCTGTCTTCCAGTGTTTTAAAAAGAAAGGCAGCTGAGAATGATTGGGGGTAAATCTTTGTGCTTAAATGTAAAGGGTTTTGGGAAGGAAAAAATCAAAAAGGATCAATTCCCAAATCTCAATGTTGTTGTTTAACAACTTGACTTTTGATCCCAGTCCCCCAAAGTGGAAAGAACGAGGGGTGTGTTGTTTGGTGAAGCTCCTGCTTGGGGGATCCAGCTCCAGCTTCATGAGCAGCCCCTGTGCAGGGGATTTCAGAGGGTCCTCATCCAAAGCACTCCAAAAATTCCATGTTGGATGCACCAAGATCACCCATGAGCATCCCCAAGATGTGACACCCTGTGTCTGTGCTTGGCTTCCCTCAGCTCAGAAGGAAAGCAGAGCCACCACAAGGTTTCCCTAAGTTTATTCCAGGGTCCTGCAAAGCTCCAGAGGAAACACGGAGATGGGGAAAAGGGCTGGAGAATCTTGAGCTCCCTCCATGGCAACCTGCTGCAGTTGGAGACCATCAGTTCCCTCAGCTGCTTCATGCCTAGAATGGTAGAATGGGTTGGGTTGGAAAGGACCTTTGGAAACATCTCATCTCAACCCAACCAGGACTTTTTCCACTACCCCAGGTTGCTCAGAGCTCCAACCTGGCCTTGGACACTTCCAGGGATCCAGAGGCAGCCACAGCTTCTCTGGGAAACCTGTGCCAGGGCCTCCCCACCCTCACAATATCTCCCATCTTCCCAATTTCTTCCCAATATCCCATCTAACCCTTCCCTGTGTCATTTTTATGTCGTTTCCCCTTGTCCTGTCACTCCATCCTTTACCCAAAGTCCCTCTCCAGCTCTCCTGGAGCCCCTTTAGGTACTGGAAGTGTCCCCTTAGAGTTGATCATCGGGATCATCTGTGCTCTGTTTCCCTCCAAGACACAACATCTGCCCTTTGTTTCCCAATTTAGAAGTTCAAAGGGCTCTTGCAGCCTCCTCAGGAGCCAAGAAATGTTGCTTTTCAAAGGAGCAAACAGCTGTGAAGCAGCTGGATGGGAGGGAATCTGTTCAGGAAGGAGCTCTTGGGACTTCATCTCTCACGTTGCTCTCCTGGTTATCATGGAGGCTCCATGTTCTCCTCAGATCCATGTTACTCCTCCCTAGTGTTCCAAACCTCATTTTTTGGGCGGTTCCTGGGACACGGGAGATGAACAAGGCCCACATCACGTCCTAAAAGGATCCTCAGGTTTTTAAAGTCCAGGAAGGAATGATTTTAACCACCCAACCTGAAGTCCTGCATGGCCCCAGCTCGGGACCTGTGCTTGCCCTCCACACTGCCATCTCCAAGGCTTGGCAGGAAATTGGAGCACCCAAAGGGCCCGAGGGAGTTTCAGCCTCAGCTACATCAAAGCTCTTTTGGAAAATCATGGATGAAAATAGGTCTGAGCAAACGAGCACCTGGAGAGGTCCACAGGGATGCCTTGAGGACTCTGACTTCTTCCTGGTAGGAGAGGGGTGAGGAAACCATGAAGAAAAAACAAAAAAATAAACAAAAATGAAATCTGTCTCCCTTCCCCTTCCTCTTCCCCTTCCCTTTCCCCTTTCTCTTTTCTTTTTTCTGTTTTTTTCCTTTTCCTTTTTCTTTTTCTTTTTCTTTTTCTATTCTTTTCTTTTCCTTTTCCTCTTCCTCTCTCTTTTCCTTTTCCTTTTCCTTTTCCTTTTCCTTTTCCTTTTCCTTTTCCTTTTCCTTTTCCTTTTCCTTTTCCTTTTCCTTTTCCTTTTCCTTTTCCTTTTCCTTTTCCTTTTCCTTTTCCTTTTCCTTTTCCTTTTCCTTTTCCTTTTCCTTTTCCTTTTCCTTTTCCTTTTCCTTTTCCTTTTCCTTTTCCTTTTCCTTTTCCTTTTCCTTTTCCTTTTCCTTTTCCTTTTCCTTTTCCTTTTCCTTTTCCTTTTCCTTTTCCTTTTCCTTTTCCTTTTCCTTTTCCTTTTCCTTTTCCTTTTCTTTCTCCTTCTCCTTTTCCTTTTTTTTTCCTTTACTTTTTCCTTTTCTTTTTCCTTTTCTTTTTTCCCTTTTTTTATTTTTCTTTTTCCTTTTTCATCCCCCCAGGAGCTCAGGGACAGATATTCCCCTCAGGCCACACCTCATTTTGGACATCTCAGACAGGACCACAGTGAGCCCAAGCACCTCCTTCACCACAAAAGAAAGAGACTGCAGAGAGTCACCCCCTCCCCTGATCCCAAACCTTCCAGGAATGTTGTCTTGCTCCATATGGACCTTTTCCTGTTTGAGCAGTTCCCTTAAATGGATGATTTAAATCAATGAAAGAGATTTTTGGGTTGGTAATGTCACATTACTGTTAAATCAACTTATTATCAGCAACTAAATGAGGACCTGTCACAAGTAAGAGATTCCTCCACCTCGGGCAAAGAGGAATCTCAGTTTTAAGTGAAGAATCTCAAATCTTGAGAGGTGTCCCTGCTCAAGGAGAGACTTACCTGGCACACAGTCCTGTTCCAATGCAGGGACAACTCAAACTGGACCCATCCAAAGACCCAGTGTTGATGAAAGGTCTCTTTGCCTCCAGGTGTCCCAGCTCAGGGGAGATCCCATCACACCAGGTAAGAGCTCAGAGAAGACTCACTCAGGCTGCCAGTTATGGACTAAAGTAGTTGGCTGAGAGTCAAATTGCAGAAAAGGTGTGAATGAAACTCCTTGTGCCCACAACCTGCTTCGTTCCTTGATAAATAAGTCCTGGAAAAGCCTCTTCCATTCATTTGTTGGCCACATAATCAGTGTTCTGAGCCCCTGTGCATCGATGTTCACTGTGTCACTGCTCCTTTGTGGTTTTCCTGGAGGAGTTCTTGACCTGGATACAGCTCAGGCCTTCACCTCCCTTGGATCCTGTACCAAACTCCTGCTGGTGTGGCTACAGGGTGAAGAGCATCTGTCACAGCAGACCAGGACACTTTGCATTTTCTTTGCATTTTCTTCAGTTTTCAGATTCGTCCCAATTTTCCAGCACAGCCATTTTTCCAGTTTTCCCGGTGTAGCAAGCAAGACACAGGATTTTTTTACATGTGCAACATATTTAACCACCTCCAAAGCATTGCTGGGCTTGTGAGATCACGGTGTGTGAAGAGTCATGGAATGGTTTGGGTTGGAAGGGACCTGAAGGACCCTCTAGTTTCAACCCTCCAGCCAAGTTTCTCAAAGCCTTGTCCAACCTGGCCTTGGACACTTCCAGGGATGGAGCATCCACAGCTTCTCTGGGCAAACCTGTGCCAGGGCCTCCCCACCCTCTGAGTCAAGAATTTCTTCCCAATATCCAACCTAAATCTCTCTTCTTTCATCATAAAGCCATTCCCCCTTGTCCCACCACTGTCTCTCCGTGGAAAACTCACTGTCCCTGTTTTTATAAGTCCCTTTAAGTGCTGGGGGGCTGCAGTGAGGCCTCCCCAGATGTTCCCTCTTTGTCTCATGGCTGGGTGACTGCAAGGCAGGATCACAGGGACATGGGACAGTTCAGGGGGAACTCAGGACTTCTGCAAGTCCTTCTCCCCCTGGTGAGAAGCAGCCAGACTTCCTGATCCATCTCTCGGGCTGTGAGCCAGGATTTGGGCTCTCCTGCCCTCCCAGCCCATCACCTCATGTGGTGCCTGGTTGTATTTCCCTTCTGTCTGCTAATGCTGCAAAATCATCAAACCATTCATGTTGGAAAAGACCTCAAGATCGAGTCCAACCATGAACCCAGCGCTGTGAAGTCCACCCAGGATCGTGGTAGAGGAGATGTAGGGTGAGAAACACCTCCCTAGGAAGGATGGAGAAGCCCTGGGATTCACCCTCAGGCACTGCTGATTGAAGGAGTGTTGGATCAAGGCTCAGGGAAGAGCCTCCAGGCAGCCCCCACCCCCCCTGCAGTTATTCCAGATGTTTCAGGACATCCAAATTTTTCCAGCCAGTGCAAAATAAGTCATGACATCTGGGGGACCCTACTGGGTCGTGATGACTTTGGATGAAGGCTCCAGGAAGCACCAGCCCTGAATCCCACCTGACAAACCCTGAGCCTCCTGTAGTCCTGCCTCCAAACCTAAAATCCCTCAAACAGCTGATGGAGCAGAGTCAGGGAGACAAGGACACATTTTCCACCTGGAAGATCTCAGGACTTCAAGGGTGAGCACCGAGGAAGTGAATAATTTGTCACTCAATTAATTCCTTGTCCCCTTTTATGAGTGAAATCCTCATCCCTGCTGCTGCTCAGGGCCTTCCTGGCCAGGCAGGAGCTGGCAGGGAAATCCAGGTGAGGTTGAGTCTTCCAGAACCTGAAGGGGGGAAACAAAAAGGCTGGAGAGGGACTTTTTACAGGGAAATGTAGAGATAGGACAACAGGGAATGGTTTCAAAGGTGCTGCACAGAAAAGGGAATTCCTCATGTCCTGGAAATACTCAGCACAGGGGGATGCAGTTTTAGGGGTATCCAGAAGATATAAAACCAAATCTGTAGTTTTAGGGGGGTCCAGAGAATACAAAGCTGAAGATGGGGTAACTTTAACCCCAGGCCAGGACTTTTCCAGAGTAGGTAGAGCTTGTGGGATCAGGAGAGGTGTTTCCCAGCCCCCAGGAGCGATGGAACCACACGTGGGGCGCTTTTTAAAAAGCAGACAGGGCTGGAGTTTCCACCTCTTTTATTAGAAATAAGACACATTCATTTTTGTGCTCTGAAAACTGTACAGGAAAAAATAAAAATAAAAATTTGACCAACATGGAGAGGAAGGAGAGGAAGGAATGGCAGGGGAGGGGGCAGGGCATGGGAAAACAGAATGAACCAGAGGAGCTGAGCAGAGAAAGTCGAATATCAACAGTTTTTAAACAAACATTTATCTCTGTAGTTACATCACATCCTTAATGTCCTGCAAAGGAGTGAATGGGTGGATGGAGAAGGTTGGAGTGAAAAGGGCAGGTTTGGTTGGGCAGGGGAAGGTGGGGGGAGGGGGAGAAAAAAAGAGAGAAAAGAATTAAAACACAGTAGAAAGATATCTGTATGTTAAAATTCATAGTGTGTAATTAGAATAATTACAATATCATACAACCCGGCATCTGAGGGAGGCCTTTGTGCTTTCCTGTTGCAGAGAATAATCTAAAATGGAACAATAATATCACAGTTTTCTAAGTAACCACTTTTTCCCTCTTTTTGAACTATTTGGATTCATTTTAAGTTTTCCTTTGCATCCTTCATATTCTCCAGCTGATGGCACAGGAAATGCCACTGTCCTTAGAGAACACCCCGGGGGCCCAAAGGAAAGTCAGAGCAGATGTTGGCACTCAAAGCAACATCTGCCTGTGGGGGCAGTGATTGGTTTGCATCTTGTATCCAGGGGTGGGTTTTTCCCTAAAAAATGGGAGGTTTGTTCTTTTTTTTTTTTTTTTTAATTAAAAAGAGACCCAAGCACAGAGGAATAACTCAGAACCCTGTTCAGGTTTTACTGTTTTCTGGCACATTCTGGTCACTCACAACCAGAGAGGTTTGTCACCAGCCACCTCCAAACTTGGGAGTTGTTCCAAACATCAGGCAGACTGGGAATGATAAAAACAGTTTCAAAAATGAAGTCTGCCTGCAATGTCAGAGGGATATTTTTTAACGATAAAAATACCGCACAACACATTTTTTGGGGTGAAATGTAGGGATTTTTTTTTTTTTTTTTTTTGTAAATGGCCTTGAGAAATGTTTAATGGGGAAAAAATTTATTAAAATTGTTGCTTTGCTTTCACGGTGGAATGAAAATACAGGATTTTATGATGAGGGGTGTCCTGCTCTCCTGACCAGCTGCACCTCTTCCTTCTTGTGGGACCACAAACCTGCTGGCTCTGGGCAGTGGGGAGGGAGGAGGAGAGGCAGCCAGGGGAAAATAACTGCAGCCCAAACTGAATAAAACAAAGCAAAACATCCTCTGTTCCCACCATCCCAAACTTTCCACGGAGCAACTTGCCTTCCACCTTCAGCAGGTGGCATCCTCACCCCATGCCTGGCACAGAAAGGCATTTGAAATGACAAGAGCCAAAGAAAAGAAAGGTCTCGGGTTTCAAGTTCTCTTTTTATTGAAGAAAAGAAAAGAAGAAGGAAAAAAATAGATTATTTTGTGTTTTGTTTGTTTGTTTGTTTTGTTTCCAAGTGGACGTTATTCGTGTTGTCAGTTTGTCTCAATGTCCTAAGGCAACGTCTCTGTATTCCAATATCTCCAGGTACATTGGCAGGTCTGTCTTTCCCTCTTTCTCTCTCTGCTTTCCAGGGAGGGAGGGGCAGCTTGGAATAAATCTGAGTCCCAAAGCAAGGAAAAATAACAGAAAAGCAAATAAAACAAAACAAAACAAAACAAAACAAAAAAAAAAAAAAAAAGAAGGATGAGGCCAAAGGACCTTTGCAAGGCCCCGGTGCTGAGTTTATCTATTTAACAGTCACTGAAACGACCTACACTCCTCTGGTTGGTCTGTTTTCCAACACTTTCCATGCTCTCCCTGGAGATGGGGCGAGGATTTGGAGCTGGTCCTGTGTTCCTGTGCCTGTCCCACTCCTGAGGGACACAAGTCCAGGGAGCTCCACTGTGGAGGGACGAGAGGAGGAAGCCCCAGCTCACTTCGCCACTTGATGCCACCACTTCCCCCTCCAGGCTCCGTGAGGGGGGACGTGCCACAATTCCAGCTCCTGGTGCGGCACACGAGTGGGAATGTCTTCTTGCAGCATCCCAGCTCCTTCCTTCCTGGATGAGCTGCTGAGGGAGAGGTGGGGGACGAGGATCGGCCCCTCCAAGGTCGGGTCTCCCCCGACCAGGCCTCGTCCCCGCGAGGCTCCCGCGCTCGTGGTCCCCAAACAACCCCGATCTTCAAGGCCCTCTGTGGTGGCTCTTGGGCTGCTGGTCCTTCCACACCTCCCCGTGGCAGAGCAGGAAGGTTCCAGGTGTGCAGAACCCCAGAGCATCTGGGCAGGGCTTGTCCCCTGCAGCCCCTCCCCACCCTCTTCTTCCTCCTCGCTCTCCTCCAGGTTCTTCCTCTCCAGTCCTACCTGGGAAAGCTTGTGTTGTCCTGAACCTACAGCTACTATACTCTATAAAGTAATATTTCCCCCTCTCTGCTGAGAAACAATACAAAAGTTACTCCATCTTACCAAAGGTTTCAAAAGAAACCAAACACTTCTCTTGCTCGGTTCCGATTTAATTTAATCATTTCTTTAAAATGTGGTTTTTT
>VYXB01003930.1:156351-241401 GCA_013397135.1 Pachyramphus minor | reverse complement strand
TTTTTTTGTGTGTTTGTTTCGTTTGTTTTCCGGAAAAAAAAAAGTCCTTTTTCTTCCCTTTCTGCTCAGACCTCTGTCTGAAGGTCAATAATGTCTTGTCCCACCAAGGGGATGGTGGCCCCTGTTTTCTCCCACTCTACAGTTTTTAGTTCTAGGGGAGACTGTGCCACGGGTTCCATGTCCTTTTTAACCCATGATGGTGGGGACTGGACTTTCCTGATGCCTTCCCAGGGTCTCTTGTTTGGTGTCTGCTGTTTTTCTTGCTGCAAGAGGAGGGAAGTGTAAGAAAGGAGAGAGAAAAAGAAAGAAAGGTTAGTACCAATACAATAAATACCATGCTTTTACCTCTTCTTGTATCAAAGACAATTTTTTTCTCTGTAGCTCCTGATCAAAAATAAAGTAGAGTTTCAATAAAACTGACACTTGGTGTGCAAATTGCCCATTTTCATGGAAGAAAATGTTGGTTTTCTGTCCACTGCTATCTCTATCAACTAATGCCCAGGTATTTTGACTTTCAGCTCAAGCTTCTGCCACTTGCACTTCCACTGAAAAACAGAACATGCTTTTCAAAATTTAAGTTGTTTTCCTACTTTTACAAGGGCATGTGGTGACAGGACAAGGGGGAATGGCTTAAAAATGACAGAGAGTAGGTTTAGATTGGATATTGGGAAGGAATTCTTCCCTGGGAGGGGGGGGAGGCCCTGGCACAGGTTGCCCAGAGAAGCTGTGGCTGCCCCATCCCTGGAAGTGTCCAAGGCCAGGTTGGATGGAGCTTGGAGCAACCTGGGCTGGTAGAAGGTGTCCCTGCCCATGGCAGGGAACAAAATGAGCTTTAAGGTTCCTTCCAAGCCAAACCATCCTATGAAATCCAGATTGCAATGAGGTCTTTTTCTATTTAACATTGTATCTGCACATTCCTTCTGTAGCAAGGTTCCTTTTAGGCTATTTAATCCCAGCAGAACCTGCTCAGGGTTTCACCAGCGAGGCCCTGCTGCTGGATGAGCTCTGGAACTGAAAACACTTCCATCAACTCCACCCCAAGCCTCCCAGGCTTTATTGACTTCTGGCTGCCAAGTCTCCCACAGCATCCCACCGTGGATATTGATCCAGGGAACATATTCCAGTGTTTCTGCTGATCTGCACCAGGACAAGGCTCTGGGGAGGTTCTGTAAGACGTGTGTGTATGAAGGGGTGTCCATGGAAAGATCTGAAATGAGTTGTTCTGCTAAGTTTCCACCCCTCCAACCATGTGATGCTTTCCACAGCTAATGATCCCCACAGAACACTCCAGCACTGGGCAGGAAAAGACTCCCCTGCCTGTGACTGGGGCACAGAGCCCTTTTCCTGGGAAAAAAGTGGCAGCAAGTGGGAAGGGGTGGGAGGAAAGCAGCTCCAGGGAGGACTCAACAAGGAGAGGAGAAGGATGGGGGGGAAGGTGAGGACACAGACACGGTGATGTGCAGCCCAGGACGTGTCACAGCTCGATGCTGCCACCAAAATGGATTGATTGAGGGGAGATGGAGCCCCACAGGGACTGTGGGGTCCTGCCTGTGCTCCAGGAGGCTGCAGGGATCGTTGTAGCCCTGTAGGAAACCTAAAATTCCATCTGCCACACGCTCACGCAGCTGCCTCAGCTCCTTTCGTCCTTTCCTAAGACATTTTTGGAAGGCTGCTGTTTTTCCCACCTCCAAGCTGCAGTGCTGACAGGAAAGGTGCTGTAGAATTATCCCCACAGGGGCAGCTTTCACTGCTTCACCCAAGTCACAGATTTCTGCTTTTCCAAACTTTAGCTTTTAATATAAAAATGTAATGGGCTTGAAGCTGGTCCTGCCTCCTCCCCACTCCCAGGGAGAAGGTTCTGGGTGAGAACATCTGGTGGGTAGAGAGTGGTTAATGTACAAACCACCTCACTGGGAAGTGAAACCTGAAATTATATTCATTTTAAGCCACAATAAATATCTATTTAATCATTAAATAACATCTTAATAAACATGATTTTATCTTTAAATCAAAGACAGAAAAATCAGAAAAATTAAAGTCCTTTGAGAGCTGCTGCTTTGCTTTTGTTGTTTTTTTTTTTTATTCTTCTACTAAAGTTTTGTAAAACTTTTGCTCAGAAGGATGTAAAACACTCAGTTTTTTGAAATCCTCATCTGAGGTTTTCAATCAACTCTCCAATACAGAATTTGCTGATGCTGTTGGTGTTCTTGTTACTTTATTCCATGATTTAACACAATGGTGATTAATACTCATAGGATGGAAAAGGTGATGAAATTCTTGACTGATTCCATTATCTTTTTTTTTAACTTATTTTAGAACCTCTTCTGTTAAAAGCTGAACATATTTATTTCTCTGGGTGTCTTAATGAGACAAGTTTGAGACTTCCCGAAGGGAAATTTCTACCCACAGTGTTTTTTGCAGACCACTGAATGCCTGAAAAGATGCAGCAAGAAGGGGACACAAAGAGACAAAAGCACATATAGAACAAAGAAATGGAATGAAATTAAAGTGAAATAAACAAATATTATTAAATAAATAAAATCAAAGTTGCCCAAAAGGTGAACAGACAAGAGTTTTCAATTAAAAACATTTGGTTTCCTCCCAGAATTTCTGAAATACCACAAGTTTTTAAAGTCACCACTGTCCACAGCTGTATTATTTACAGAGCAGCACCAGGGATCTTATTCATGAAGGTCATAAATAATTCTGGGTTTTTTCCCCTCAAATGAAAGGTCTCCTTTGCTGGCATTATTTACAGCCACCTTCAGCAGCAGGTTCTTCTATTCCCAGCCAATCCCTGTTTTCAGTCTCTCCATCTGCCACATTCCTGCCCTTCAGCCTCTCCTTCACGCCAGGAGGGTGCACCCAGATCTGATCATGCCCTGGACGTGATCAGCAAACCTCAGAACCCTCCCTGTCACAGATTAGTGAGTCAGAGCAGCTGCCAATCCACACAGGGAACAGAAATTGTGGGAATAAAAACTCCAATAAAACCAATTAGAAGTTCACATCTCCATCAGTGGCCTCTGATCAGAGCCGTCCCTGGGAAACAACACCCAAGGGCTGCAATAATTATTCTGTGGTGATAAAAGCCAGACATTAAATGTTGGGAGTTATTAAGAAGAGAAAAATTAAGAAAGGAAGAGAGAATGAAACAGCAAATATTTTATTGGCAGTGCACCTGCATCCTGAATTTTATGTGCACTCCCTGGGCTTCCTGAGAAAAGGATACAAGGGAAGTGATAAAAGTGGCCAGTTTCCAGCCAGAAACAAAATTATGGAGGAGGAAAATCCCACAAACTGTGATCTTTCATCCTTAAAAGGGATTGTGGATGGATGTCCAAGAGGTTTATGAAATTCCCAGTGGCTTTTGGATGGTAGGAAGGGACCACTGATGGGGAGGATCATCTCTTCCAACAGGAGAACTACAGAGCAGGACAGGACACCAAGGAGTGAACCCCAGCCAGAGACTCCAGACCACCTTTCCACAGCTCTCTGTTCACGCTGAAAACTTCCAAACTTATAAAAAACAGGTGGAAACATCCCAAAAAAGCAAAATCCACTTGGTACTACGCAGTGAAGTGACACCTTTCTGCATCAGGGGGTCTCTGAGCATGAATTTCTGGAGTCCTGGGGATCACCTGAAGATGCAGCACCATGTGCTTGCCCAGCTCTGTTATTTTTCCAAGCTTTTCTTTGAAAAAGAGCTCTGGGAAATGAGGGAATGGAGAAGGGAGCCTTGCTTTTAGCTTCCCACTTCTCAGAAAAGAATTAAAACTCCTCTAGTGACGCTGTGAGTGAGTGGAGGTGCCACTTCAGGGGTGGGTGCAGAAGTGCCCACTCAGGACAATCAGCCTGGCTGTGCTCTGCCAAGGATGCTGGGAGACAAAGGAAAATCTCCTCCTGGCACCAGGCACCCTGGGAATTGGTAGCAGGTTCCTGGGAACAGCTCCCCTTTTCTTTCCCTCCATATGGAAAAGGTTTTTATGGGGCCTTGGCCACTCGAACAGCACAGAGAAACAGCCCCTGGGCTCATGCCTCAACCCTGGCATTTTCCTCCAGCTCCACTGTGGGGTCTTAGCAATCCTTGCAGACAGGAGGGACAACTCAGCTATGCCCAGAAAAGAATTAAAAAACCTGGAGAGAGAGAGAGGAGGTTGTGTAATCCGGCTGGAAAAGGCGCCGGAGCTGGCGCAGGGCCTGGCGCCTCGGAGCCAGCCAGGAATGGCCCCAGCCAGGGGCTGAAAGCAGCAGGGGCTGCTCTGCCAGTAACTCACAGGGCCACAGACAGAGCCATTACTCTGCCCTGACACAGCCCAGGAGCTCCTGGACACTGGGAAGGGGAGGAATGTTTATCAGTTCCTGCCTGGTGCCAGGATGGCGGAGCAGAAGGCTTTGTTGGAGGGGTGGGAAAGGAGGGAGCACCCAGACTCCAAGGTGGGATAAAACCTGCTGCACAGGGCAGACTGGAGGTCTTCAGCCTCTTGGGGGCACTCAGAGTCTCCTTCATTGAGCTGTGATTTAATTTTGGCTGCAAATCTTTAAGGTGGAGGGAGAGGATTCCGGATAAAAGGCATTTAAGATGCAGTGCCAAGGAAAATCCCCAAATCCCTAAGAAAGACAGAGGCAAAGTGCACTGGGATAATCCACAGAGCCCTCTCCTTCTAAGGCTGGTCCTGGCAGGCTCCTCAGCAAGTCACCTGCTGGTTATGGAAAGCTCTTGGTGGTGAGAGAGGAACTTCCCTACCCTGAGGGGTAGGGAAGTCTTCAGAGAATCATCCCAGAATTACAGAATGGTTTGGGTGGGAAGGGACTTTAAAGACCATCTAATTCCACCCCTCTGCCATGGGCAGGGACACCTTCCACTATCCCACGTTGCCCCAAGCCCAACCCAACCTGGCCTTGGACACTTCCAAGGATCCAGGGGCAGCCACAGCTTCTCTGGGCAACCTGGGCCAGGGCCTCCCCACCCTCCAAGGGAAGAATTCTTTCCTAATATCTGATCTAACTCTGCTCTCTGTTAATTTGAAACCATTCCTCCTCATCCTGTTACTCCAGGCCCTTGCAGAAATTCCCACTCCACCTCTTTTGGAGCCCCTTTAAGCACTGGAAAGGGCTCCAAGGTCTTCCTGATGAAACCAGCTCTTCCCCAGGCTGAACAATCCAAATTCTCCCAGTCTTTCCTCATAGGAAAGATGCTCCATCCCTCTAATCAAGGTGCCTCCTCTGGACTTGCTCCAACAGCTCCATGACCTTCCCATGCCGGGGACCCCAGAGCTGGACACAACATTCCAGGTGGGATCTCACCAGAGGGGAGAATCATCTCCCTCGACCTCCAAACCTTCCTGCTCATTATTCTGCCTTCAGGGATCCAGCCTGGCCTCATCCAGAGCATCTGGATCCCTGTGCAACCCTTTTCCTTGGAAGCAGCATCCGTGTATTGCAGAAACGGGGTCCAAGAGCCCGACTGGCTGCTCTGAGGCACAGCTTTGATCCCACCCTGGGTGGAATCTCCCTGGGTTTGTTTCGTGGGGTTTGGGTTTTATTTGGTTTTGTTTCTCTGCATTTTTTAACACCTGATTTTTCTATTTACCCTGAATAACCTGCAGAGCAACCCAGGGCTTTCCACAGTGGTGACTTCCCCGGAACCAGCTCCTCCCACGCTGCTTTCCTCACCCCTGGTGTCAACTTGAAGGATATTTCATGACCCAAATGGTCTTTCCCTGTGACACTGATGACTTTAGGAGCAGAATGAAGTTATTCAGAGCCCAGAAGAAGATAAATGTGGCCCACACTGTCTAATCCATCTTTGGATCAATGTCAATGAAAAGTGATTAGAAAATGGGAAAGCTGCCTTGTTTTTTTGGAGAATGATAAATTTTCCTTTCCTTCTTGGAAAGAAGTAGCTGCAGTTCTTTCATTTTCTGCTGTTGAACCACAAAGATAATGCTTTTCCTTTTCTTTTTCATTTAGGACAAAAGCAAAATAAAAGGAAGGGGCTGACTTTGGTAAGAATTTCATTACATTAAAAAAAAAAAGAGAAAGAAAAAGAGGAGAACTAATTTGTGGTTTTAACTTGGAAATCAGTCAGGAAACTTGAAATACTCAGTATGTGCAGGGGTATAAAAATCTGTTTTAAACAACCAGGAGTTCAATCTGCTGGTGGTCCCTTCCTGGGGTTGGAGCAGAGGATACAGGGAATAGGATTTTTCTCTGAGCAACACAAAGGAACTGATGCCTAATTCTTGGGCCAGAAGGTGTCAGATGATGTACAGAAGGAGGTGAACTTCTGATTGATGGTATATTTAGCTACCCAGGAGCTGACAGATGGTTTATGGCTGAAGGAATTAAGGTTTGACGTCATTTTCATAACACAATTTATTGCAGTAATTACTGGACTTTATGCAGAGCTCCTCCCTATAAAAACTGCCCTAATTGGCTTTAAAATTTGCCAGCTACTTAAAGCCTTTAAGAAGTGCAAAGAGGATTAAAGATGTGGCACAGAGACACTGTGCACAGAAGTGGAGCTTCCCTTGCAGAGGGACACCCAGGCAGCAGCCTGGAAAGCTAAGAAAAATCTCTATGTGAGAAGAGAAAGTGAGGAATCAAGAAGGAAATAGGAAAAAAACCCCTTTGTACATTTTTATGCTGGACTTTGGAGCAATTGTTTGGGGTTTTTTTTGCCCCAGGACCAACAGAGAGATGGGCCTGGATTTGAGAGCTGTTTTTTGCCCACAGAAGTTGTGGATCCATCCCTGGAAGTGTCCAAGGACAGGCTGGGACGGGGCTTGGACCAACCTGGGCTAGTGGAAGGTGTCCCTGCCTGTGGCAGGGGGTTGGTAAAAAATAGTCCTTAAAATCCAATCCAACCCAAACCATTCCATGATTCCATGAGTCCAGATCCTGTTTGTGAGCTCCAGGACAGGGCTCCAGCCAAAATAAAAACCCTTCCAGCTGCAGGGAGCAGGACACAGCAAGGAGCTAATAAGCAAGAAGGAGTAAATCAGAGGAATTTGGGAGCTCTGCTCTGCCCTCAGCACCAGCAAAGAGCTGCTGTTTAAAAGGAATGCAAAGCCAGATGATGGCAGGGAAAGAGGAATATGTATGTGATTCAAACTTCCCTAATAGGGCTGGATCAAAGGACTCCAGCAGAGGGGGGAGGCAGGAGTGTCACTTCCATTCCTTTCAAAGTGCAAGAGAAGCAAAACCTTGGCTTTTTTTTTAAAGCCTGCAAAGCCTCCACTTTCACACCAAGCTGTTGCAGGGCATGTGAACCCCTCTGGATGTCCAGCCCAAGCACTGGAATTTCTTTAGCAATTAACTCCCAGGGAGTAGCAGTGTTGGAGATGCTTTAGCCTGAGAACACAGCTTTGCACAGGAAAATCTTTCCTGTGTAGTACAAAGCAGCTTGAAAACAGCCACTGCTCTGCTTTAATGTGAAGAGCTCCAAGCTACAAGAATTTAAACCCTTGGAAACTGTGTGTATTTAGGAGGAAACAGGGTAAAAAAATTGCATGTTGGAGCCTGCAGTCTGCCAGGCGAAGGTCAGGCTTTGAAACACAGAAACAAACTTGAAGAGAGGTTTCCAACAATGGGATTTTTCTTTTCTGGCAGCAACACGGGAGGTAAAGAACAACTCAAAGCCATGGGAGTGATTAGGGAGGAAGAAATCCTCTGTGTGAGTCAGTACCAACCTCACATTCCAATATCCATCCATTTGGGCAGCGGAATATGCCTTAAAACTACAAAGAGATATTTATGGTCCAGGTGGAAGCTGCTCACTGCTTATTACAACCTTTAAAAGGAGGGTTTGGTGGATCCCAGGCACAGGGAGAGCTTTCAGTTTTCCTCAGGATGGCTGGTGTGGATGGGTGGGTAAATTTTGATGTAAATCCTGCTGTGGTTGTCCTTTGGTTCTTTCCATCCTTTCTGGTTGCAAATAAGCTGCCCAGGGGATAAACATTTAACACACAGAGCTCATTGCATTTTCTGCTCAGGGTCTGCACCAGCTCCCACTTTGGTCTGGGATAAAACAGAAGGGTGACAGTGTGAAACATCCACAAACCACTTGCTCCTGAGATTCTATTTTTAGATTTCGCATCACTTCGGGTGGACAGAGATAATCTGCCCCAAATTCCAGCATAACAGGAGCAAAGAAGTCCTGCCCACAACCCTGTAACTTCCCTTTGAGTAAGGAAAAAAATCATCTCCCCCTTTCTGGCTTTATGTGAAGTTCAAGACTTCAAGGGAGAAAAAATTTACCACAGGGTCACAGAATGTCCTGAGTTGGAATGGTCATGGTAAGGACACAAAGAGATTAGATGCATTAAAAAATTGATTTTTCAACTTGCAGCCATCAGGTCTTGCTGCTCATATCTTAATTCCAGCACTGAAAAATGAGCTTTTTGGTAACAGTGTCCACATCCCTGATTATTCCATGAAGCCACAAATCACAGAATGGTTTGGGTTGGAAGGGACTTTAAAGACCATTGGCCATGGGGTGATGGGAAAGCAGAATCCATCTCCAAACCTGTCTCCACCTTCTGCCTCTCCACAACTCCCTGACAGGAGGTTGCAGCCAGGTGGGGGTCAGTCTTTTTTTCCCAAGTAACAAGTTACAGAACAAGAGAAAACATCTTCAGATTGTGCCTGAGGAGGTTTAAATTGGATATTTGGGAAAATTTCTTCACTGAAAGGGTTGTCCAGCCCTGGCCCAGCTGCCCAGGTGGAGTCCCCATCCCTGGAGGGATTTAAAAGCCGTGTAGATGTGGCACCTGGGGATGTGATCAGTGGTGGGTTAATGGTTGATCTGAGAGATCTTTTTCAACCTTAACGATTCTCTGAGTCCCTGATTAAGTTTCCAGCTCTGCAGGAACAACTCTGGGACAGTAATCAAAGACATTCCTCTTTATATTTCAAGTGTACAGAGAGGTAAAACACATCCAAAGCTTCCACGTGTCAGGATACTTGGAAATCAGGAATACATGTGCTGGGACAAACCTTCAGGTCTTTGCTGAAGACCCTTTAAAATCAATGTTTTACCAATGAATCTGGAGAAATTCTCAGTGGTTAACACAGGTGATGGTTGAATTTTCAACCCCTTTTCCTAAAGAGACAGAAAAGCCATTTCTTCATCCCATTAATCTGGCGGTGTTTCCTTAAAATCCGATGATTTTGTAGTTCATATGACAGGAACTATGTATTTATTGTGACAGGATAATAAGGTTTGGCCAGTGTGCTGGAGTACAGAGGACTGGCATTTATATCAAACCCAAATCCCTACAAATGGTCAGCATGATTCCTAGGAATTCCCAAAGGATGTCTGTACTGTGCAGACAACACTGTATTTAATTCAAGTCTCAGCAGCACCTTCCTGACCTTGGAGTGGAAGGAGGAGAGAGGAAGAGTGAGAAAATTAGGAAAAGCATCATAACTTGGAAAGGACTGAGGGCAGTGGGACATTCTGCCAGGAGAGGTTGGGAAACTGCCAGGGCTGGAGAGAGACTTGGGAGCTTGACTTTGTGGTTGCTTATTTAAAAGAGAAATCAAAGATAACAGCAATGCAGAGACCCATAAAATATCCCTTCTGCTCCACAGGGAGGAAGGGTTCAAGGGTATCCCAGGATCCTTACGACCTTGTTCATGCCCACAAGGTGAGGAATTTCCTGCTGGTGAGGGAATGAGTTTGGATTCGTAGTATGGAAGGGGTTGGGATAGGTCTGGAATGCTCTTTGATGCAAAGTGAAAGCCAGACTTACGCTAACGTTTGTTTTATCACTCCCACCAGAAGAAACACTCCAGCGTTTTATAACCTAAACACACACAAAAGAGAAAAACGTTCTTTTGTTGTTACTTTAATCCCTGCTACCTGCAGTTTGCCTCCCCAGGGCAAGCTGGAGACGGGGCAGGAGGTTCCAGCAGCAAATGGTAGAAAAAGGGGTGGGAAAAAAAAGCTATTTATTTTGTTTTGTGCTGCTTTGCAGGTTTTTAAACCAATACCCGCTCCTGAGTTGTCAATACTGATCTTCACAAGCTCCCCCTCCTGGGTTAGATCCCAGGGAAAATCCCAACTTGAAAAAGACTCAGTCAATATGCAAAGGCCACCTTCAGAGCTCCCCTCAGCAGCTCAAAGCCCTTTGATGCTGACAGTGGCAACTTTAATTCTACACAGACGCATCTCTGAAATGCTAAAGACACCTCAATCCATAAAACCCTTCTGCAAACATCCCACGGATTAGTTTGTACGTGGTGTTCAAGCATTTTTGGGTTTATAGCTGCATCAATCCTAAATAACATTAAAAATAAAGCAGAGAGATGGTGTTCAGTGAAACACTGGGATTCTGGGCCACCACAGGCTTCTTTGATCTGGACCTGCCTGCTACATCTGCCATCCCACTGACTCTGCTGCCCACAATGACACCTTGGCACGGGCAATAAAAGTGGGATTTGCTGGGATTGCACCTCTGGAGCTCAGCACAGCGATGCTGGGAGATCTGAACACAGACCAGAGGCTTTGCAGCGCTCTGCTTCCCCCAAAAACCAAACTAAACCTCTTGTTCAATCCCCCTCTCAGCTCTGGTCCTGCCCCTAAGGGAGTGCCATCAAAATAAGCCCCACTTTGGTTGTGCTGCATCCTGGATCTGACTTGAAATCATGGAATCATTAAGGTTGGAAAAGACCTCTAAGATCATCAAGTCCAACCTTTAGCACTGCCAAGGCCACCACTGTTCCTAAGCACCACATCCATATGGGTTTTTTTTAACATTTTCAGGGATGGTGATTCCACCACTTCCCTCAGCAGCCTCTTCCCGTGCTTGACGACCCTTTCAGCGAAGAAATCTTTCCTAATATCAAATTTAAACCTTCCTTGGAGTAACTAGAGCTGCTTCCTCTCATCCTGTCACTTGTTACCCAGGAGAAGAGACCGACCCCCACCTGGCTCCAACTTCCTTTCAGGGAGTTGTAGAGAGCAAAAAGGTCCTCCCTGAGCCTCCTTTTCTCCAGGCTGAGCCCCTCCCAGCTCCCTCAGCTTCTCCTCACCAGAATTATGCTCCAGCCCCTTTCTCTCTCCAGCCTTTCTTGTCGTGAGGGACTTTGATTATAAATGACCAAGAATGTCATAATTAGCTCACCTTGCCCCTCCTCTGAGTGCAAGCAACCCCCAAACTTAATTTGTGCTGCCAACCTGGCTCTGACAGCTGTTTTTCCCTTCAGCTGGAGCCAGCAGACTTCCCTGCATCCTTTCAGTCCTTGCCCAGCTGGCTGAGACACATGGAAGGTGCCCCCAACCTGCCCTCCCTTATTTGTATCATCTACATCACTTACTACAAAGGCTCCTGAGATCTGCTCCTAGTCCCACATCTCTGCCCCTCCAAAAAGCTGCTTCCCTCAAACTGCCTTCCTTAAAGTCTCCTTTTCCTTGGAAGTTTGTTCCTGTTGAGGGAAAACCACGTATATTATGGAATCCTAGAATGGTTTGCATCAGAAGGGACCTGAAAGATCACCCAGTTCCAAACCCCTGCCATGGGCAGGGACATCTTCCACTATCCCAGGCTGCTCCAAGCCCTGTCCAATGTGGCCTTGGACACTTCCAGGCAGCCACAGCTTGTCTGGACAACCTTTTCCAGGGCCTCACCACCCTCACAGGGAAACATTTCTTCCTAATATCCCCCTTAAACCTTCAATCTTTCAGGTTAAAGCCCTTGCCCTTTGTAGATCATCACAGTCCTGTCACTCCAGGCCCTTATCCAAAGTCCCTCTCCAGCTCCTTTAGGTACTGAAAGGCCACAATAAGGTCAACTCAGAGCCTTCTCTTCTCCAGGCTGAACAATCCTGATTTTCTCAGCCTTTCCTCACAGGAGAGGTGCTCCAGCCCTGGGAGCATCTTCCTGTCCTCATCTGGCCTTGCCCACTCCCATATGCTCACACCACAGGGATGTGGTGATCAGCTGCCACAAACAACCCACATTTAACCAGGGTTGAGTCCCCAGGACGTGCTGCCAACACCACAGCTTCAATCCCATGGCTGTGGCCCTCCTCAACAGCCCATTCCTGCCACCACGGCCTCTGACTCGGCCCCATAACATCAGGTACATGGTTCCTGCTGTCCCCTCCTCCTGCCCTCTCCCCTTTCCACCTGGGCTTCATCTCATTTCCAGTTGCCAGCTATGAGTGGATGTACAGGGCACAAAGAGATGGAAAGAGAAAGGGAAGGCAAAGAACAGACACAAACCACAAAGCAGACAACACCACGGACAGACGTGAGGACAGACATCGTCCTTCTGGGCTGCTGACCAGTAGACAAGCTGGTGGCACCTCTGTGAGTCTCCCTGTCCTTTGTTATAACACCCATGGATAGAAAACCAAGGGAAAGTGTTCAGTGAGTGCTCCTAAACCTTCCTGCTGCTTCCCATGCTCCCGTTGGAGACGATGGCCCTGGAAGTGTCTGACTGACCTTGCTGTCCGTTGTCGGAGACTCCTTGTCCTTCTCTGCGTGCTGGAGTTTTCTGTTCAGGTCTTGGAACATGTCTTGGTGACGTTTCCTCGTGTGCATGATTTTCTGGAGCAAACACAAAGGCCACAGGTCAGCCAGACCCAATTCAGAAGGAGCATTTCCTCCCACCCCAGAGCTACAAAATCCAAGATCTGTCTCCCGCAGGTGAAATCTGCTGTGTGTTAAATACCTGCAACATTTCCTGAGGACCCACAGCAGCACTGACTTGATTTTCAAGGTGAGATGGTGGAAGAAAGTAAAAATTATACATTTTTGACCATATCTTTACCCTAAACCTGCAACAACCAACTTTTTATGCTGCACAGTTTGTGCTTGACTGGCAATGTTCTACTAGACAGACCTAGGAAGCTTTGCTGACCTTCTTTAACTGATACTTGACCCCATGAAAACCCTGTTCTCAGTAAATCACCAGTAAATACACAAACATGTAGAATTTGGGGAAGTTCCACCAGAAACTGTTCCAGAACTGTGTGAGTTTTTTGGTTTTTTTTTTAATTTGACCCATCTGCATTTCACTTCTACCTTCCAGTGCCCAGAAGAGGAGTTCAGACTGATTCCTGTGAGAACTTCCCTTTCCATGTGAGAGCACATTGAATATGGATTTCCATGTGTGCTTGTCCTTGTGCTCTGCCAAGGGCCAGACAAGTGGAGAAGGTGGCAGCTTGGATGTGCCATGATGCCTCAATTTCAGACAGAATTCCCAGCCTGGAGCTCTGAAGTGATTCCAGCATTAAGGGAACTGCTGTTGGGCCCTGAATGTGACTCTGTTTTGGAAGAAGTGGCAGCTGTGAGGGGGAATCAGAGAGTCAGGTTGGAAGTGGGTCATCTGGTCCAACCTCCCTGATCCAGCAGGGTCATCCCAGAGCACATGGCGCAGGATTGTGTCCTGGAATATCCCCAGTGAGGGAGACTCCATGGGGCTCTCTGGGCAACCTGTTCCAGTGCTCAGTCACTGCCCAGCAAAGAAGTTCTTCCTCATGATCAGGAGGAACTTCCTGGGCATCAGTTCCTGCCTGTTGCTCTTGTCCCATCCCTGGGTGCCCCCAAGCAGAGCCTGGTCCATCCTCTGCCCCCTCCCTGCAGACATGGACAGACAGGGATGAGGGCCCCTCTCAGTCAGGCCCAGCTTCCTCAGCCTTTCCTCATAAAAGAGATGATCCCTTAATCATCTTTGTCCCCCTCCACTGGACCCTCTCCAGGAACTCCATGTCTCTCTTGTCCTGAGGAGCCCAGAATTGGACACAGCTCTCCAGATGAGACCTCCCCAGAACTGGAAGAGGATAGACAAGGAAAGAACGGTTCTTCTGGGAAGGATGGACTCAGGATCACCGCACTAACTCTCAGGAGCCCCACAGACCCTCTGTGAAGGATTGGCTCTTCCAAAACATTCTACTCTGTGCCTCAGGTGTGAGGACAGACACCTCCCTACCTGCAGCAGTTTTTCCACCCAGGCTCATTCCGTGAAGGTCATAAATAATAAAATCCCCCATTTTTTTAGCTGCACAGGCTGAGCCTTGTTACCCCAGCACAGCTCTTCCAACCCACCATTTTTAAACCCTTGAAAAAGCTCTTTGGCAAAAGCAGAAAAGAAGGCTACAGAAAGAAATGAAAGCCCTGCTTCTTTTTCTCATCCTATCCCTCACAAAGAACATTCCAGAAGGGATGCACTCACCTCAAAATCTAGCTCTGCATACCGGGATTTCCTCCGCTGGGTGTTCGAGAGAGAAAGAGAAGGGTGAAGGTTAGTAAAGGGTTGGTACAATCAGAGTAGATAAAACATGGACAGTCCTTCTCCTTTTCCTTCTTCCCACATGTTTCTCTGGCACTTCACGATGGAAAGTTCCAACCCTTTAGAATCACAGAATGGTTTTGGGTTGGAGGGGACCTCAAAGATCATCCAGTTCCAGCCCCTCAGCATGGGCAGAGACATCTTCCACCAGATCAGGTTGCTCAGAGCTTCACCCAATCTGTCCTTAAACAGTTCCAGGAATGGAACATCCACAACTTCTCTGAACGACCTTCTCCAGGGCCCCACAGTCTGAGAGGGAAGAATTTCTTCCTAATATCTAATCTAAACCTACTCTCTTCAGTCTAAAGCCACTCCCTCTTGTCCTGTCACCACATGCTCTTGCAAAAAGTGCCTCTCCATCTTTCTTGCAGGTTTCCTGCAGGTACAGCAGGCCACAATTAGGTCACCCTGAGGGGTCTCTACCAAAACCACTGTACCTTGAGGAGGGCTCAACATGGGATTTTGGCCAATTCAAGTTCTGTCCTGGCTGTGAGTTTTTGAGTTGTCCACAGAATGGGATGCACAGAGGGAACAGCAATCAGCCAGTGGATCTACTGGAGCTTCTGAGCACCAGTCAGCTGAGGCTGAAGTTTGGACAGCAGTGGTTGAGACCTGCTCTCTGACAACAGGGCGAGATGCTCTAGGACAGACCTCAGTGTAAGATCTAAAGTCTAGGGAGAACTGCTAATGTCAGTCCTGGAATGAATCATAGAACCACCAAATGGTTTGGGTTGGAAAGGACCTTAAAGATCATCTAGAAACCCCCTGCTACAGGCAGAGACACCTTCCACTACACCGGCTTGCTCCAAGCCCCGTCCAACCCGGCCTTGGAACAGAAATGAGTTATCAGAGCTCAGAAGGAGAGGGATGCACTTGTACAAAACCTCTGACACCCCCCTGATGGCAAGAACACTGTGGGACATCCCTTAGGGACAATTTACCCCTGGATCACCCAGAGTTTCCCATCTGTGTCACGACTGAAGTCACCAAAAAGGGAAACAGAGGCAGAGGATGGAAGGAGAAAAGTTAAGGCAAGACACGTGTCTTGCGTTAAAATGAGAAGCCTTTGACAAGCCACCATTTTGTTTGACTCTGCAGTACCTGTAGGGCCAAAGGCAGCTGAGCCAGAAATGGAATCTGTCTTTGGAAGTTCCAAGAGATTTTAAACATTACACTCCAAAATAGTATCTCGTGCCAGTGATCCCTCCTGGGAATATAACACTGGCATCGCATGGTGGGATGCACCTGCCCCAAGGTGGTTCTCTTGGAACACCTGCCTTTGAGGGCAGGGCACCATCCTGGGCTGAGAACACCCCAGCAGTTCCCATGCTCACCTCCAAGGAGCTCATGGAGAGGGTGGACACGGTCTCGCTCTTGGACACCACACCCGAGTTCCCTGAGTCACCCGTGTCACACAGGCTGTTGGGAATCTGTGACTCGTTGGAGATGTTCTGTGGAGCCAGCTGCTGCTGCTGCTGGATCATGGAGGAACCTTGGACCTCGCTGCACGTCATGGCCACGGGCTCCCGCGGAGGACTCTTGACCACAAAGCCCGGGTCAGTGGCCATGCTGAGGTGGATGAGCCGCGTCTGAGGCATCTGGTCGATGTTGATGCTGTATTTGCTCTCGTCCTTGGGCGGTTTGGCCCTCAGGGTGGACGTGTTGGTGGGCAGGATGACGTAGCTGGTGTCCAGGGTTTGCTCCTGCGCCCGCGAGAGCTCCGAGTCCAACTTCTTGAAGATGTCCCCGTCGCAGATGTAGATGGATTTGGGTGGCTGGTTCTTGTCCTTCTTCAGGGTGAGGGAGTGGTTGCTGAACTCGTTCAGGTTGATGGCCCCCAGGTAGTGCGGTGAGCCCTGGAGGTGCATCTTGGAGACGTTGGCTGGAAGACTGTTGAAGTTCGATGACACTTTCTGGTGGTTGAGTTTCAGTTTCTCCTCATCCGGCAGCGATGGGCGCTTCAGGGTTCCCGTGATGGTTGAGGTTCTGCAGGTGGTGATGTCTTTGTTCAGCACTGGGGAGACAGAGAAGCGCCCTCAGCACCTCACCCGGGTTTTGGTGAACACATCAACACAACCCACCACAGTCACACCACGCCAGCATGTTCCCTTGCACCTCTCAGGAAGAGCCCATGGTGGCAGAACAGTGTTTAATATAATTTATATTTTCATATTTTCAGATATTTTATATTTTAAATCCAGGATACCGAAGGCAAAGCTAAAGATAGGGAAGAAAAAAGGGAATTTTCCTACACCATCACTGCCAAAACTCCCATCCAGGCAACAAATGTTGTCATGTTGATAACAACATATTGAATAACAAATAGGGTTTTATATATTTAGTACATGTAGTATATGCATATATATATGAAATATATATGTTACCAGCTTATGGAATAGAGTTCTTTAAAATAAAAGGTTGCTTTTGTGTAAATAAAATTACTTTGATTCAGAAAATCAAAAACGCATCATTATCAGCGATTTCATAGAATCACAGAATGGGCTGAAGGGACCTTAAAAGATCATCCAGTTCCAACCTCCTTCAAATATAATTTATTTTTTTGTAACTCACTGAAATGTTTCAGATTGTTCTTTTCTCTTGAAAAGCTTCAGTGTTAATAAATTGGTATTTTGAAATGCAGCAGAATTGGTTATAAATTCCAAACTGCTCTCCAAAAATCTTACATTCTAGTAAACATGGCAAGGCTTCACGAGCCCTAATTATTTAGCAATTTGAAATTTCCCTTCGGGAAACAAAGTAGTGATATGAATGTTCCTTAAAAAGAGAGGAAAATTTTCAAGTGAGGAGGAAGTGAACATGCCACGGACACACAGACACTTATTCCCACACAACAAAACATCTGCTCCTCTTCTGGGTGTAAGAATCCATCACCCAGCTGATTTCAGGAAGATAATGATGTCAACCTGGATGTCTCCATGGATGGAAAACCAGGAAAACCATGGAAATCAGACCATGGGGCAGGGACAAAGTGGTGTGGGACTGAAGGCTACTTACCTGGGATTTCAGCACGGGAAAGGAGGAATAAATGGAAATATCCCATTCCCCCAGCTCAGCAGGAAATAAAAAATAGGTAAAAAGATCTTTTTTGGGGACAGGGAGAAGGATCTTTGTGGGAACCTGACACTACTGAGCTGCTCCAGCTGGGACAGAGGCGGGACTTGACTCAGACATCCCATGGGACTGAGGACACACTGATTTTTCCTGTCAACTCCTGGTGGGAATGAGGGGTGCTGGGAGATCCAAGCTCCCCTCCAGGAGCAGGTAAAACAGGATAACAAGGACACCAAGGAGGGTGAAAAGAGCTTTCCCAGAGTTTTTAAAGCCAAACACCCCGAGTGTAACCAGGGCAGCCACGACCACCTTGACATCGCCGGAGAATAAATCAGAGCAGGTCAAACCCTTCCCTTGGGAGTGTCCCCAAGGTTTATTGATCCAGGCTCCCCTCTGTGCTCCCATCAGCTGAACAAAGCAGGTTTGGAGAGGTTTCCACTTGGTAATCTCCAAACATGGAGCAGGGTGAGCTTTGGACACCAAGCCAGGGACCAAATCCTACCGGTGGATCCACGTGAGGGGATTATGAGAGGGATCAGCCACATCTCCAACCCATCATAACATGAGAGATGGTGCTTCCAGGAGAAAGGGTGGCCACAAACCAATGGACAGATTCCTGTTTTTTATTATTTAATGCACCATATAGAAGGGTCTTTGAAATGGGGATTATTATTAATAACTAACAGCACTTTATGAGAGGAGGAAAATCTCTCCAGGCAGATATCAACCCTCAAATTGTAAAGTTCTGTGCTGGCAAAGGAAGAGAAGCTTGGGGGTTGTTCCAGGGTCTCCCACTCTGAAGTCATTGGAAACAAATCAGCTCCTTCCTTTCCTCTGGGAAGCCTGATTTGGGAGCAAAAAATGTGGTAGGAGATCCAGAAAGGCTCCTTTAAGGCAGGAGTCCAGGGACTGCTGTGGTTTACAGCTGGTTGTGTGTGGCAACACCCAGCCTGGATCAGCCTTGAGCATCCCTTCAACTCAGACAAGGTCTCACACACGTTTTTCACACGTGATTTTTTTTATTGGAACCGACTATTTGGTGTCAAAAGAGAAGGAGGAAGACAGATGAGAAGAGGCAGACAGCTAGAAATGAGATTAGAGAGTGTGAGACAGAGAAACAGGAAGAAAAAAAAAAATGGACAGACCCTGAAAAGAGATAAATGGACAGAAAGAGACCATGAAATAAGATATCACAAGGAGAAGTGAGATAAATATACTGTGACTGTGATAAGCACAGGGAGAGGGAGTGAGGAAGAGAGAAGGACAGGAAAAGATAAATAAGATATAGATAGATATTAGACAGATAAATGATAGTGACAGTGACAGACAATGCACAGAAACACCCTGACAGGGATAAATGTTGACAGAGATAGAAATACATAAATAACAGGTACAGCAAGACAGACAGCTGAGGACAGAGATAAAGAAGTGACTGCAAGATAGAATGAAAGTGATGAATTATAGATAAATACATTAGAAGCAGATAAATAAATGATAGAGGAGATAAAGAATAAGATAAGTGAAAAGGACAGGTAGATGTTTAGGGAGAGAGAGGGAGGAGGAGAGAGAGAAAAGGCAGAGAAGGAGGGAGGGAGGGAGGAAGGAAGGAAGGAAGGAAGGAAGGAAGGATGGATTAATAAAGAGACACAGAGAGAGAGAGAGATTGAGAAAAAGAAGCTTTCCCATGGTGGCAACTTAACAAACACAGTGTATTGTCCTTGACTTGGGAAGATCCTGGTTTGGAGGATATGAATTATATGCAAGTGCCAAGCAAGCTGGAATTGCTCCTGCTTGGGAGGTGGGGGGAGTCTGGGAGGGTAAATGAAAGCCTAAAAATCTACAAAGGGCAAGAAAAATCACCTCAGCCATGAGGTCAGGCATGCCAGGACCAGGAGAGGACAAAACCTGCAGAGGTGAACAGGTGGCAAAGGAGAATCCAGGCAGAACTGGAGTGTCTGAATCCAGAAACTCCCAGGATTTTTGGGAAAGGGGCTGTCAACTCATGCAAATCTTCAGGTTCAAAATGAACACACAGCAGAAAGGTGCAGGCAGAGAAGGAAAGACCTGACCAACTTCTAAATGCACAGGCAGTGTCCAACTGCACCAGAAGTGCTTGTTTTTGGGTGGAGTGTTGGGAAGCCTCTCCAGATTCCAGAGCTTCTCAAAGACACCTTTCCTGAGCACAGAGCTGCCTGAGGTTGGTGGGATCCCCTTGGGCAGGGGTTGCTAGGGTAAAGAAGGATCACAGTAGGAAGAGATGGATCCCACCTCTTCTTCCTTGATACTCTTCTCTGCCCCTGTGTTAGATGGTAAAAAATAACATCTTGGGGACAGTGATAAGGGCCAAAAGAGCTGCAGGAAAATAGGATAAGCAAAGGTAAAATTAGGGGTGTTGCTTTCTCTTGGCCAGGGTTGAGAGTAAGGGCAAACAACCCAGACAAGTACATGCAAGGCACAGAGACACACACAGAGAAAACAGAAAGGGAGAAAAAAAATGGCCTAGTTCAATCCCCAAACCAGGTCACCTGCTGATTCTCACCTGTGATGTGCTCACCTGATCTACAAGCCATGTCCACATCCTTCTCAAAATCGGTCTGAAAGACAGAGAACACAGAGGACGGGGTCAAAAGGAGGTGTGGGAGGAAGGAAATCCATTGGGAAAATGCAAACCCCCACTTTAATTAGTGAGGTGGACACAACCACTGCCAGAACAGTGGAGGAGAGATGAAACATGGACAACACACCACTTTTATTCACCTGTGGCTTTTGAACTTCAAGCACTGATAAAGCTGTACTTTTTTTTTTTCAGCTGGGTTCACCTGCTCATCCAGTCACTGATTTCTGGGCTGCAGGGTAAAATTATCTCCCTGGAACACTAAAAAATACACAGGGACCAGGTTCCTGGCCAGAACTGTCTTGGATACATCACTCCACACACAGTTTAAGTGGATTCCTCTGCACTCATTAAAGAGATCTGGAGTGGCTGCTGAGAAAGCTCCATCCCCACTGGGCTTTCCTGTGATCTGTCACCAAGTCACACCGAGTGGAAACGAGTCTCTGCCTCTGAAACTCTCAACATAAAAAAAAAAAATCAGTGGTTCCTGCAGGCACAAAGGCTGAGGAAGTTTTTCAAGTGGTCTGAACAGCCCAGGCACACTCCTTTCTTCTCCCAGGCAGAGTGAAACTCTTTTTCTAAAGCTTTTGGCAGACAACATTTCAAAGAGTTGGATAAACTGAGTCCCAGCAGGCCATGGGTTTTCATGGAGCAATGGAAAAGCTGCAGACTAGAAAAAAGGTAGAGAGTTCACTGACTGTTTCTAGTATAAGTTCAGAAAGGCACTTCATATAATTGTATTAATGTGATTAAAGTTGAATGCTAAGAAAAGTATGAGGAAAAAATCCCCACCTCCCTGGGATAAACACTTTAATTTTTGCAGGTTGAGATCCAAGAGTGTTTGAAAAGCTGGTTGAGGAAATATCTCAACCTTCTTGATGCTAATTCCTTGGTAAATTATGTGGGATATCAAAGAAATCTGAAAAGAACAGAAGAGAAATATGACTGAACTAACATTTAAATGGGCAAATGGGATGACACAGAAAAATATAATCTCATTTTCCTATAGGAGTTCCAGAGAAAAAAATGCAGCTGAACAGCCTGTACCAGTTTTGCTGATAAATAAATAAAAGATAGGTTTATATTTAATTCCAGTCAATAAGATTTTGTGGAAAACAGTTCTACTCAGCTAAGCTCCTTTTCACCACTTGGGCAGATTTGGAGATTACTGGAAAAGGTAACAGCAAAACTGCCACCCTGCAAAGCTTTGGATTTCTTTGGTTATTTTAAAAGTCAGCCACTGTAAAATAACACTGTATCCCTCTAAAAATATCAGTGAGGAGTCATCATTCACTTCTAGATCCCTGAGCTTTTTGTGCCTGGATGTGAAAAAGTGACTGTGAGCTCCTCAAAACATCCACCACCAGTGCAGAATAAATGGAACGTTGCTACAAAACTTGTGGCTGACACAGAATTTTGCAGTGAATGAATGAATGAAAACAGGGAATTATACAGAGGTACAAGCCCCTGAAACTTGGGGTAGTGACAACAGAATAACAAAGAGAAGCATCCAGATCTTCAAAGGGTACCAGGAGCGTGAAGGGTGTGTGGGAAAGGGTCATATAAATAATTTGCAGGCACATCTTACAGAGGGAGAATAAAAAAAGCTCAGGGTGATGACTTATTGAAAGGAAGATTGAGGCTGGATGTGATTATGGTGTCTATTATTGAAGAAGCCAAAGCACCAGGCACACGAGGGGCTTTCTAATTACACACAATTAGGCAGAGTGAGAACCTGTCTGAAAAGGAGGAGATCATGCACTGAAATGAGGGATGAGGAGGTTGTTTTTAACAAACAACACCAAGGTATGGTGGAACTGAACATCTCTTGACTTCCTGACTCACAGATTGTGCTGCTTGAAATCAGCCTTGCAGGTACCCAAGCACAAACTGCTTTGCTCAGCACGGGAGTGAGGGGAAAAAAAAACCATCACTGGGTTGTGATGGAGCTCTAACATTAACAAGATGTTTTTGTTCAAGTCCTGTGATTCTCCTGATGTCTTTACCTTAACTGCAGAAATTAAATGTTTCTTATATCAACTACCTCATAACAGTGAGGCAGACTCAAGATGAAGCCCCACAGCTTATTCCTCTGTGGCCTTATCCACACTGTTTGTAAAGGACTTACACAACAGGACCAGGATTTACAGAGCTTAAATTGTATTCCCAAGGAAGCAAAGTGTGCTTTGGAGACAAACCAATCCCTCTGAGACAGCATCTTTATCATAAGAACCCAACACACCGTGATTAAAATGGTATTAAACTTCCTCCAGTTAGAGCAGAGTGGTGGGGATGAGAAGGTCTGGAAGACCTGGGAGGTGTTATTTTGGCTTTTTGTTCTCTGGGAAAGAAAGGATCTCACCAAGATGTCTGCAAATGCAGGTGTGCAAGTTTAAACCCCTTGATATCACAATTTAAAAACAAAACAAAACAAACCACCAGATTTGTGTGAAAGAGTCTATTTTAAGTGCTAAGTTTGCTCGAGCACAGGTTTAAAGGTAAAAAAGGACACTGATGGAAAACTCTCCTATGGACAGAGCCCTGCGTTCATCAGTTCTGAGTTAAAAATGCCCAGAGGTCCCTCAGGAACAGCCCAGGTGGAGCTTTTCCCTACCATGAGCTGAGCGTGTCCGTTCTGAAACGACCCCCCCGAGTCTCCATTTCCCTCTTCCTGACGATCCACGACTCGGCACTTCACAGCATCCTGGACCTGCAGGAACAAAGGCATTGGCAAAAGTCACAGTCAGACAGACCAAACTACATTAAATTCTGCTGAAGGAAAAAAAAAAACCACAACAGGGTTTATCTTTAGCAGATAAATGTGGATTTAGCAGCACCCAGGTATTTATTTCACGTGGTTTATATGTTCCGTGTTTCACCACTGAAGAGCAGCTCCAAGGTTTTCCAGCTGTCCTGGGTCACTGCTTCAAGCTGCTTGGTTTATATCATCACAAATAAAAATGCCTTCTCTTTTGCAGCTTGCAAGATCTTTACGATGGATGCTACTGCATAAATCATTATAGTGGGGTTTATAAAGTTTGATTATGAGCCTGTAATGAATATCTAGTCCAAAACTCACTGAAATCAATGGAAAAAACAATCCCAGGGACTGCAATGGGAATTAAATGCAGGCTCATATTCATAATGCAATTAGAGGAAGGATTCTCAGCCAAGCCAGTGGTGTAATTCCATTGATTTCATTGGCCTGACATAAGGAATTAATCTGTTTTACTTAATTTAAAGGAGCTGTAAGAAGATGAAATGAATACTGGAAAAAAAAGCCCCTTCCTGTCTCTGTTATTAATAGTCTTTGCACTCAGTAAGATGAAAAGAATAAAAGAAACATAAAAGATTCGTCCTTTTCTTCCCTGATATAATTTACCATTTTAAATCTCCACGGGGAGGCCGGAGAGAATTCCCTCAATTTCCTCACTTGATTATTGCTGGCTTTACTTCCCAGCTGGAATATCTGGGTGTTCATGCCAACACACCTTTCATTCTGTAAATCTCAGGGCAACTTGGCTCTCCTGAAATCACAAATGACCTTTTTAACGTTGCATTTTTGGGAGGTGGGGTGGAAACACGCCGGAAACGTGAATTTTGGTGTTAAACAAGCCAAGCTTGACATGTTATCCAATCAAAGCCTGGCATGTTATCCAACCTAAGGCTGCCCACCAAATTCCACTCTGAAGGACACTCAGCATGACAAGAACTGATTCACCCCCTCCTTTCCTCTGACCGACACCGTCACGGTCATTTTTATGGTCACCAGCCACACAAAGTCAAACATTTGCAGGGTTAGAGAAGTTTCCAGGCTGGCTGGACATTTTCCAGGTGATTTTTTTATGGGAAATGTGTTGATGATATAAAAGGGAAGGACTCCTTTTGTCTCACCTCGCGCCGCAGGATGCAGTGGACCATAACGATGACAAAGCCCTCCAAGGAGTCAAAGACAGCAAAGAGGATCTGGAAGAGGGCTGAGCGTCTGTCGGTGATGGCCAGGACTGCAGACATCCAGGTGAGGGCCAGGAGAGGCAGGACCACACAGGAGCTCCAAAGGGACGCCCTGTCAAGGCAGAGGAAAAGAGAACTCAGCTTTAGCCTCACCCGCTTCCAGGGGGGATGTTAATCCAGCCCCCTGATCCCAGGGAGCTGCAGAAAACTCCTCCAGCAAACATCTACTTGTGCTGGATGTCGGATGTTTCCTGAGCCCCTCTCCCAGGGAAGCAGGAGGATGCTTTGCACACTCACTCTGCCAAAACAGGTGACACGTTCCTGCGGGGTGGGATAACTTTGCAATGGTGCAAACATGCAGAAAAACTGGAGGTGGGGAGGAAGGATGAGGACACCTCACTCCCCCTTTTCACACCCTTCCCGCTCTGCCACTAATCCACAACGTTCCCCGAGGAAAGGGACACAAAATACGATCACTGGAGGTTGTCAAAGGGAAGGGGGACAGTTGCAGCAGAGACTGGTCTGTCACGATGGCTGTCGGTACTTGGGTTACACACACTTGGACTTCCACAGCACATGGAAGACACCAACACTGGGACAGGAGTCACAGTTTTGAGTGACTAGAACAGACAAGCTCAGAGCTGATGTGGAGACTGATACATTTTGCTGGTGCTCCTTTACTCTCCAGCTGATGGTCCCTACGACACTGCACCCATAAACACCAGGAGAATTCATTCCTGACCCAATCTTCCTGTGGACAGAAAAATTTCTGCTTTCTGCCTGTGATCTGCCCAAAATATTTTTTTTCCTACATTCAGCAATTACTGTAAATCAGTTTATTCATGGGTGGATACCCTGGGTTAAAACAACTTGAGATTCAAGCCACGTCTTAAGTCACAAGTTACTAAACTGGACAAATCAGTTTTCTGCAATGCAAGTGCTGCCCCACAAACCTCCACTTTATCTACAAATGATGGCCCAAGAAATGAGAAAGCAGCTCTGCTCCCATGGACTATTTGGGTATTCAGCAACCTGAGCAAAAGGGGTCCCAAGCAATTTGAGCAGTTTGCTGGGGGAGATTTTAAGCTGTCAGTCATCCTGGTGCACCAAGGAGAATTTCTCTGTGGGGTTTCCCCCAGCAAATCAGAGCAGACCTGGGCACAGGCTGAATAAAAAGTTGAGTTTCAAGCAACCCTCCACCTAAACACTAACAAACAAATACAGGCAACACAAGAAATTACAGGACAGATACGGGGACACACGTTTTTGCAGTACTTACATGGGACTTGTTTACCATTCTCTGACCTATGAGCAAGTTTTTAATGTTTACTTGCTGGTTATGCAGGTAATGCTCTCACAGAGCTCAGGGACAGTTTTACCTGGACAAAGCTGGAGCTTGGATAGAGGGATGGACATCAGGATATAACCCCCTGGCTTCATGAAGGGTTTGGCAAGGGTTGTAATGCTGTAATGACCACACACTGTTTATTTTCAGTCACAATGATACCCTGATTGCAATATCTCCACAACCTGTCCAGACTCAGATGTGTTCCCTAGTAGGATTATTAAGGAATCTAATTTACCTAAGGGAGCAGGGAAATGGAATTATTAAGTTTTATTTGATCAGAACAAGCGTTAGGAGACCCCCATGTAGGGTAAAGCCCGTGACCTGATACTTCACTTTGTAATTTTATATAGGATGGAAAACACTGTTGTTTAATGTCCAATAGGAACTATCACTTCAAAGTATTATTTAAAAACAAACAAAAAAAAAATAAAAGCAGTAGTTAGACAGCCCTCAACCAAACAACTCCCAAACAGGAGTTTCTTATTCCATTTCTCCCTCAGCCCTCTGGAATCTGCCTCATTACACTGGAATCTCCCTTTGCTATCATTTCTGGTGGGACATTATTAATCTGGTTGAGTAGCAAGTGGAGGAAAAAAAATTCAGAGAGGCAGAAAAGTCAAAAGGAAAGATAAGGTTTGGTCCATAAAGCACCTCTCTAGATATGTCTTCCATGCAAGAACCAGCAAACACAACATTCCCAGAGCATGGCTGGGTGGATGAAGCAATTCCAGCAGCAAGGGGGAACCATCAAATCCAATAAAAGCTGCTAGGAAAGGTCTGTGCCAGACAACTCTCCTTCCTGGAATCCTCTGCTCTTCCAGAACACTCTCAGTACACACGTAGGTGGTTGTTGCTACCACCAGTGTGCAAACAAGAGACCTGGCCACCACATCTGAGAATGGATCTGACCTGGGAATGCAGATCATCTGACCTTGGGAGGGTTTTCCATTCTTGGAAAGACCTGCAGACTCCCTCTGGCAACGATTTGGATCCGGATTTAAGATTTAGATGCGGATTTGGGGCTCTAAGGGATGTTGCTGGGGAGGTAAATTATTTATCATTTATGTTTCTCTTTAGCAAATGGTTTGTTTTGAATCCCCTGGTTTCAAAACCTGCTTTAAGGAGGCACTGCTTGGGTCCATTTTCTAAGCAGAGCATGGATGCAATGATCCAGAACTCTCCCTTCAGAGCTCCTGCTGCCTCCACACTCACTCAGCGAGTCCTTCCAGCCCCTTGATCCATGTACCTCCATATGGGAAAACTATTCCACTTCCCTCTGAGTCAAGACATCCTGATGGACTTCACTACTGCTGCCAACAGGAGCAACCTTAAATCATCACATAAATCTCTGCTTTTCCAACCAGGTGATGGAAAAATCATCTGCCCTTCCAGCTCAGATGATGAAAACAATATTACACCACATATTCAGCTGGAGTAAATCAGGATTTTCCTGAGTTGTGCTGACTTATACCAGCTAAGAGCACGGCCTTTCTGCTCCCTTTGTGATTCACCTTCTCAGCAACATTCATCCCTCACAAATGTTATGGAAATGTTGCTTGACACTTAATGCAGAATCTTTATTCTCAGGCAGCAGGTGGCAACGGGTCACAGGAATGGAACTTACTCCAATTTCACTGGCAGAGCTCTGCTTAGATTTATGAAAGATTAAACTCAAAAAATAATAAAAAAAAAAACCCAAACAACCAAAACACCCCAAACCTTCCATTAAAAATAATCACATAAAGTCTAAAATTTCAGAAGAAAACTCAGTGGGTTTTCTGTGAGACTGAATTCTACTTGCTGTGAGCTGAATTCACAGCAGAGCCCACATTTCTGCCACCTGTCCCTGCTTCAGGAGCTACTTGCACCCTGAAAAGCCTCCAGAATAACTCACAGGACCTAAGAAACATCACATTACGTGATGTGATACGAAATGCTGAGGTTTTATAACGACCCTGTGATCACCTAATGGCTTTTCATCATGGATTAGCTGCAATCAAAGGCTCCAGGATTTGTCCTGGAGACACAGGAATCAGCTGGTCCATCCTCCTCTTTGTGCCATCCATGCCAGCACTCAGGATGGAGGAGATCATTCATTCTGGAAGAGGGCTGGTGGTTTATGGTGAGGTGACCCTGACATGCCAGTGTCACTCAGCAGAACAGCTGGAGTATCACATTGTTCCTCCCCAGATATAATTACAAGGACGTGTGACAGCATGGCCACACCACAGGGTTGTCCACAGCTTTATCCCTGAATCCCTTGGGTTGGAAAAGACCTCAGAGATCACTGAGTCCAACCATTAACCCAGCACTGCCAAGGCCACCACTAAAAAATGTCCCCATGGTTTTTAAACCCCTCCAGGGCTGGTGACCCTACACTTCCTCAGGCAGCCTGTTCCAATGCTTGACAACCCTTTTTGGTGAAGAAATTGTCCCTAATATCCAACCTAAGCCTGGCACAACCTGAGGCCATCTCCTCTTGTTCTATCACTTGCTACTGAGGAGAAGAGACCGACCCCCACCTGGCTGCAACCTCCTTTCAGGTTGTTGCAGAGAAGATCCTCCAAATGCTCCTTTTTCTCTGGGCTAAACAATCCCAGCTCCCTCAGCTGCTCCTGTTCCCTTACACAGGGGATGTTCTGCCATGGGAAACAAGTTCTACCACTAAACCTTGAGAAAAACTAGCAAACCTTGACAAAAACTAGCACTGGTTTTGTCCTTTAGGACAAGCTGGCAGCCTTGAGAGTCTTCATCTTTGCAAAAGAAGCAGCATAAAGAGATGGCACTTAGAGGAGAGCAATGGAAAGAGCAATTAAATGGGTTTGGAGACAAAGATCTACAGGAAGAAAGATGAAGAGCGCTGCACCCTGAGAACAGGCAAGTGCAGGGGGACACACAGGACATGCCAATAAAGATGTGAAGGGCCATTATAAAGTGGGAAGTGATCAATACTTCTCGTTACTCAACACTGACAGAGCACCAGTGACATAAGTTAAAGAAGCAGCAGAAGGAAAAAAATCACTTTATAATTCAGAAACAGCTCCCAGAAGGAGCTCTGGAAAGGGAGGTCGGTGGACTCAATATAATGGATGGTTCTCCACATGGCAGCAGTTCTGCTGCAGGCAAATCACAGGGCAGGGATGTACTGTATTTATTTTCTTTTACCTTCTGCTCTTTCTCACTGGTTTATCCTGTTTTCCTTCTGTTCTACATCCCCTTCTCCGTGCCCTTCTCTCTTAGACTCAGATATCACCACAAACACTTGTTCAAAACTTCTATGATTTCCAAAAGCCAAGAAAAAAACAGGCACAAGGATCTCTTTTTCATGCCATGCTCTCCCAGAACAAGCCTCTGGAAGCTGTGGGAGGTAAACTAGAGAGGGAATGAGCCACCCCAGCAGGAACAAGGCAGGAACATCCTTGATGTGTTCCCCACCAAACCACTGTGGCTCATTCCAGGTCAGGGAGGAGCCAGGAATTCTCCTGGCATCTGATTCACATGACAAGACTCCAAAACTGAATGGCAAAGGCTCTCCAAGGTCTGGGAGGAGGAAGGGCAGCAGAATGGTGGCAGTGGCACGAAGCATCATCAGGGCTTTGCCTTTTTGACAAACAATAGATTTGGGGGAGGAAAAAACAGTTCAAGCTGCAGAATGAAGTGGATGACAAAGGGAGATGAGGCTGAGGGAACTAATCCATGGATTGCTCAGTGCTGTCTTTGCAAGGACATTTGAGAGCGTGGGACACCTCAGGACAGACCACAAAACTAGCAGTGACACCTGTCCTCTGAGGTATTTACCTGCTGGGAATCCAAAGACATGTCCTAAAAGCCCCCAGGTTCTATCCATCCACTTAAATCAGAAAAGCAGGATGAACAGCAGATCTGGCTTTCATATCCACCCCCCCCTCTTTTTTTTTTGCCTGATTTGGAGATGAATCAGAATCTGTGATTTATCACAGGCTGATGTCAGACAGTGCAGGAGAAGGATTTCAGACTGTTTAACTTTTAAAATGAATTTACTATGAACAAAAAGCCTCTCCTATTTAACAGTCTAATTCATTAATAGTAAATCTGCTGCTTTAGCTCCTCTGCAGTCTCAGGTATCCAAAATTCAGTGACCTGCTAATTCCAGACTCGTGGTACACGTGTCTGGACCAATTCCATCTCCCCATCTCAGCTGGGCACTGTTGCAAAAGGTGAGCAAATGACTTTAGCAATGAAAAATAAATGAGATTTTGTTTAGTTTTACATTTCACAGAGAAAACCACAGTCATAGAACGGTGTGGGTTGGAAGAGGCCTTAAGGATCATCTCATTCCAAACCTCTGCCATGGGCAGGGACACCTCCCACTAGACCAGGTTGCTCTTGTGCTTTTGATTTTCTTTTATGTTTCTGCATTTTGAGATTTGACACTCAGCTGCCTCCTTTTGTTTAGATTAATTAAAAGCAGGAGTCTTCAAACTAAAAGTGATCTGAGACTGTTTCTGTCACACATTTTGCATACACTGTTTTAGACATCAAAATCAAAGGAACAGCATCACTTGGATATGATGTAGATAATGCAATTTCCAAAAGGGAAGGAAGGAAGACAAACCTTCCCTCATCTCCCTTCAACCTTAACCTTTGGGAAAAAAGCCAACCATATAAACAGCAACAATTTCTCCAGCAGAACAAAGCTCTGCCACTCTTTCCCTTTCTTTACTATTATTATTTTTTTAAAAAACTAACTCCAGAGGCATCTAAGAAGAGATTTAACAGCTTTTGACTTCTGTAACTGAGAGCTATGAAACGCTTTAAGAGTTTGAGAATTAATTCCAAGTGCTTTTAGGGGTCCAAAAGAGGCAGTCAACACTTATCAAATCAGACCCATGGCCTTACGAGGTATCAAACTTAAATTTAGCATTTTATAAGAGAAAAAAACCCCCAACTTTTAGAAGAGATTCACCAACTCACTTTAACCATTCTCAATGCTCTGCAGCCTCTGAAGTAAAACACTCAAGCAGATGCTTAAGTGGTTCATGGAGCTGGATTTTGAGGTCCCTGTCTAGCAGCAAAATTCCTGGGAATCACAGCTTGAAGTCTGCAACTAAATTCAGTGGAAGAATTAAACGTGTACACGGTTTGCAATAAATGCAGAGTCCCTTTGTCTTCCATGGGCTGCTCACATGCTCAAATCTAAGCATGTCATAAAGGGCTTTTCATGGATCCAGCCCATCAGCTCCAGGGATGTTGCAGGAGGAGCCCTACACTACTCATGGCCCACAAAATGAGGTCAGGGAGAGCTGGGGAATGTGGGGAGGGTGGGCAGGGAGAGAAAACAAACAAGGGCTGGTGAGTGCAGGGAAATGGAAGAGGGAAATAAAACAAACTAAAAGCAACAAAAAAAAAAATTAATTAAAAGTAAAAAATAAAAATAAAAAAAAAACACTAAAAAAAGAAAGTGGAAAGAAAGAAAGAAAAGAAGTTGAAATTAGAGGAACTAACATGGCGTTACTGGTGGCTGTGGCCGAAACTTCAGCAGAAGAAACTACTCCACACTTGGAACATTTGAGCGTCATCCCGTAAAGGGGCACTGCCATCTGACTGCAATTAAAACCAAAAGACTGAAACAAAACAAAACACTTTGCTCATGAGCACAAACGTAGAAAGGAAAGGGAAAGAGAAGCCAAAAGAAAGAGAGGAAGGAAGGAAGGAGAAAGGGAACCAACCAACCATACCCAGTTCGGGAAGAGAAATGAAAGACAGGCAGGAATAAAAACTCTCTCATCTGTACCACTCCAGATGCGGGAAATTGGGGGGAAAATGTGCAATTCAGAGACTGTTGGTGCCGCTGGAGAGGGTGGAACTGTGTTGGTTTGTGTTTGCCCAGTTTCAGGGTGTCTCTCTCTGGCACCCAGGGAAGAGAAACCAGTACTGCTCTCCCAGTCTCCACCTCCTTCTTTTCATTTGAGGTTTTTTTTTTGTTTTGTTTTGTTTTTTTCAGAAATTGCTCTTTTCCCTCCTGGCCTTTTTGCTCCAAAACAAAAAAGGTGGCAGGGTTGTGCAGTAGAAGGCAAGAAGTAGGGCTGTGGGGACTGTGCCTGCTTATCTTCTGTCCTAAAGCAATGTAAGGGATAAATCATATATTTTCTCTGGTTGGGATCCCCACATGGCACCAGGGGAGAGGCCACTCTTTGGCTGCTCCATCTGTGAGGGAAAAATGGGACTCTTTATGTCCTGGGAGTTCAACATGAGCTTGGGTGTTTTGTAAAACCACCAACCTGCCCTGGAAGGAACTGGACTGGCTGAATACTTCGGAGACATTTCTTCTCTCATATCTTGTTTTGCTGATGAAAACATGTTTGGGATGAACCCTGAGACTAATCCACGCCTGTGGCTCCCACTTTTTCTGCGTGGGATCAACCAGGGCATCGTGGGCTGCTGGGATATGGGGCTGCAGGGATCTGCTAAAGGGAGTATCCTCATAATTTTTGGGCAGGAGCCTGGAAACCATCCCCCAGACCTCCCTGCAGTGCCTGATGTCAGGGAAGGCATGAAACCACTGCCAGAGGACAGCGGGTGGGTCACCCTCGGCTGAGGGTGGTGCAGCTGGTGAGGGGTCTTGTGTCCCCCAACCACGAGGGGTTCTACAGCCCTGCCCTGCCCAGGAGAGAGATCAGGCCACTTGACAGGTCCTTTCTTAACTTTCATGGCTCTGTGTTCAGTCTCAATGTAAAAAAAACCATCCCCATGAACACCAACACGGCATCATCAGTGGGCCCAGTGGCCCACTATCAAGTGGCTATTGATTGGCCTTTTAATTAATTAGTGACATAAGTCATTACTCCCTTCCAAAAGAATGATTAAGGTATGCCACAGAAATTTTCAGCCTTCAGACACGGAGGAAATTAGCTCCTGTGCCCAGAGATAAATATCCTCCAGGAAGGATGGTGTAAATCCAGTGGCTGAACCAAAGATAAAGTGGGTCTTGAGAGGCATTAAGTGCACGACCCTTAAAAAAACCCCAAAAACACAGCTTATCCCCAAATCTATAAGCCACAAAGAACAGATAAGCAGAGAGACAGAGAGAGGCAGAGATAGGCAGCAAAAAGAAAAAGTAGATTGATTTGAGGAATTTGATGGAAAACTGTACCAGAAAAAACATGAATGACACTGAACCACAAAGAACTGGCCAAAAGACCAACTGTAACACACAACTGTAGCTGCTGTTGGGTGCATTTATGCAGAAAGTTGTAAGCAATAGGCACAGATGTGGATACATTTATATTCTAATTTGTTCTGGTCGGGGGCAGGAGGTTGTTAATATATTGAATTTCCGTAGCAGGTTTGTATTGGCGCCTGCACGTATGAAAGGGCAGCTAATGAAATAATCACAGGGAACGAGGCATCCATTTAATTCAGCTTTTGCTGCTTCCTAAATATCCACAACCAGCTCACAGACTCATCTGCTGTGTTCACTGGAGCCTGGACTTTGCTCCCTTTTATTGAGCAGTGCTTTACACCACGCACAGCCCAAAGAGCAGGAGTGCTGCTTCCAACACGAACCATTCCCAGACCAAGGGCAACCCAAATCCCTTCCTGTTTTAATGGAGTTGTTATCTCTCCAATTACTTTCTTCTCTATGCCCTGACAGCCCAGCTCTGTCACACCCCACCAGGACAGCTCGTCCAGGGAATATTTCACACAAGGGACGAGGGGCAAACTTTCTTGAGTCGTTTTCTATAATCAACAGGAAGATAAAAGAAGTAAAAGGTCCTCTGAGGGGCAAGTTGGAACAACTAAACCAGGCTCTTGTCTCTCTCCAGCAGTTACAGAGGAAGCCTAGAGAGATTAAACTCAGCAGGCTAAAATTAGCTCTGGTGAATATACCCTATAGTCTCATTCTTCCTCCCTGGCTGTGTGAGCACACAAATGCTTCTGGAATAAACGCTGCCTGAATAAATTTCAAACTCATTTTAAAGGCTCCTGACATTAAAACATCCGTTTTTAGCAGCACTCCCATCAGCAGAGCTCAAACCCTTGGCCACCAACAAAGACCCTTCTGCTGGGAGGTGCCTGGGTGGTTTTCTCCTGTTCCTGGACAGGGGGTGGGACAGTTGTGTGTCTTCCTCCAGCTCTCCAGGCAATCCCCACCCAACAATCCCCAGCCTGGCTTTGTGATTTATCCATAAAGTCACTGCCATTGGGAAGTCAAGGTTTTCTGACAGATGTGACAATGCTAATCACAGCAATATCCTCTTCTAAGTACAGGGCAAAACCTATCGTGTTTCAGGTATTATTTCATGAGAACTGTTCGTTCTGAGGTATTTATGTGCCAATCAATCTGTGGGGTGTGTGCTGGGCTCTTCTTAGTATCCAACAGCTCTTTATTTTCATGTTTTGTTTGGGTTTTTTCCCCTTTTTTATCATTTTTGCAACACTGAACCATACTTCTTGCCTCTGCTAAAGGAAACACAACGTTTCTTTGTACCATCTCCTCAGATCCAAACATCTCCAAGGCCATTGCTCGTTCTGATTCTCTTCAGATCTACCTTCCAACACGGTTCCCAAGCCCAGGCCAGAAGCAGAGTAACTTCTGGGAAGTTAACTAAAGGAAAAGGGGCACCAGGGCTCTCAAAAGTGCTCCCACACTCTCAGCAGGTGCACTTGGGGAAGAAGAACAAAATCATTGAGCACAGAAAAGGCTTAAAAGTGCTGCACACACACACACGGACACGAAAGAGGGGGGAAAAAAGAGAAAAGAAAGAAAAAACAAAGAACATCAGAAAAAAAATGACTTTGTTGTCGTCGTTGTTGTTGCTTTGTAGCTTTTGTTTTTAAAGAACAACTCTGTGATCAATAACCAGCTGCTGTGTATTAAATAAGGTCACTCTGTGAGCAGTTTGGATGAGGGAGGGAGGGGCTGAGCGACAGCAACTCTCTGCTTTGCTAATCCAATAAAGCATTTATTGCAGAGCTGACTTTCAAGTGAAATTACCTTGCTGCACTCTCTGCCTGCAGTCTGGGCACTTTGTGGAGTTGCCTCTTTGTGAGGGAGGCATCACCCAGAATAAAGCACTTGATTCTTGCAGCTGCTTAAAGCAAAGCACCAAGGTCACTTCTTCACAAGCTTTTCAACCCAGTGGCAGCTGATACCTCTGACCATCCAAACATGTTAAGTCTCCTTTTTCTATCACAGCTGTGGCAGGTTCCTGTGTTTTTCATAGAAATCATTAAAGTTGGAAAAGACCTTCGAGATCATCAAGTCCAACCTTCAGCCAACCACCACCATTCCCACGAAACCCTAACTCCAAGTGCCAAGGGCTACTTGTTTTTTGAGCACTCCCAGGGATGGTGACTCCACCACTTCCCTGGACAGCCCATTCCAATGATTCACAAACCTCTCAGTGAGGAATTTTTTTCCCAATGTCCAACCTGAATATCCTCTGGCCTCTGAGGCCGTTTCCCCTTGTTCTGCCATTGTTACTTGGGACAAGAGACCGACCCCCACCTCACCACAATCTTTTTTTTCAGGGAGTTGGAGAGTGATAAGGTCCCCCTTGAGCCCCCTTTTTTTTCCAGACTAAACACCTCCAGTTCCCTCATCTGTTCCTCACAGGACTTGTGCTCCAGAGCCCTCTCCTGCTCCATTGCCCTTCTCTGGATCTGTCCCATCACCTCCAGATCTTTCCTGCAGCGAGGAGCCCAAAACTGAACACAGGATCTGAGGTGCTGATGAGATCTTGCTTCTACCCTCAGTTTTGCTGCCACCACTCAATTAAAAACCACTTCCACCACAACTGCTCAATAGTGCAATGACAGGAATATTGAACCTCATCTGTGTTATCTGCTGCCACCCTCTGAGACTCGAGGGACACCATTCTCCCTCCACTTTAACAGGCAGGATAAACCCTTTGTCTTCTCCTCCAGCCTCCAAAGGTTTTAGATCCTGGCTGTAGCTGTGGTAAAGAGGCACCACAACACCTCTTGCTCTCCTCATCTCTTTGTAAAGAACTTCTTCCTTCAGGAATACAAGTGACAAAGAACACAGTGATAAATCCAATGGATACATGGGATCACACATCCCTGCCTTCCCTGGTGCAGGTAAGGACATAGTTTCTCGCCAACAAGAAGCCAAGGCAGTGGCAAATCACACATCAGCCAGGTTGACCTGAGCATTTAGTGTGACTCAGAGTGTCACTGTGCCATTTCTGCCCCTGGCCTGGAGCACAGCTCAGGGACAAAGTCTGAGCAGGCCACAGACTCCTTTCTAGAAAAGAAGATGAAAGGGGAACCAACATTCCCATCCTGCTGGCAATGCTGCTAATGGCAAAATATCCACTGTCCACAGAGTTGGGAAGGAACCCAACAGAGACCCCTGGCCCAGCCAAGCCCCAGTGGCACCAGGGGGACGAGGACTCTGGAGGCAGCTCTTGGATTTATACTACAAAGAGACCCAGGTAACACAAACCCCAGGAGAAGATAAAGGACCTCAGGTGGCAGCAGATTTTTTTCCTTGCAGAAGAGGTTCTTAACTTACCTCCTCTTTACATGTGCACCCATCTCCCAATCTGGCCATTGCTAGACCTCCAAAAGCCTTCCCTTAAAAGAATCACATCCCTTTGCTGTCCCTCAGCCACCTGGCAGCCACTGGACATGACTTCTGTGTCACACAGCCCGTGCCACGTGCCACACTCAGCAGTGACGAGTCCCTCTCTGATCCAGCTGCTGTCTGCAGGAGTCAGTGACAAGAGTCACTTTACTACCCCTAATTTTTGGGAGGATATATCAGCCTGGGCTGAAGCCATTTCAACAAAGAGATGATCTTTTATCCTTCCTCCACAGTAACCCAGTGCAGCTCCTTGGATCTTTTGTCCCCACTGCACCGAGTGACCAAGCAAAGAGATTAAATCAAGTGTGTTTTTTTTAATTTTCATTTTGTTTAAATCTCGTTTTGCTTTTTGTTTGCATTGCCAATCTCTTTTTTTTTCATTCCTTGCCTGGTTATTGATCACAAGCTTGGGTGTTTTTGGCTTTTATTGTCACTCTTTACTTAGATGTATTGATAAGGCATACCCTGCCCGTTCCTTCAGTTTCTTATCTGTTATTCCATCTTTGGATACAAGTTTGTTAAAAACCAGAATGCCAATAACCATGTTCACCTGTCAAAAGAGAAAGAACACACAGTTTTGTTCTCAAGTGGCTCAGCTCAAACTTGGTAGCATAGAAGGCAAAAAAAAACCCCCAACATTTGGCAAATTAGGTTCTTCCCGTTTTTCCCCAAATCAATCAACACTTCTGCAGGGCACCACCCCCTCTGTCCCCTCTCCACTCTGTCCCACCTCCCCTGGCCATGCAGCAGTGAGTTCAGGAGAGCAGAATGTAGCTGGCAGCAGATAAGAGGGGTCTTGGAATCACAGAATCATTCAGGTTGGAAAAAATCTCCAAGATCATCAGGTCCAACCGTGAACCACATCTCCAGGAATCAGGACAAAGTTGTAAACTGCTCAGAGTTACAAGTCTGAGCAAGAAGAATTGCAGATGGCACAGCACATAGGTCAGCCATCCAGTCATTTCCCAAAAAATCAGTGGGCAGGACAACTCCATGCAGTCCTTTGCTCCAGTTTTTTTTTCAGGGTGAGAGTATGGATGTCTGTGTCAACCAAGCATCAATATTCACGGTGATATAAAAAGTTGAGGTCCTGAAAAGTGATCCTAAACTCCTCACCGTGCCCTTCCAGCTGCATCCACTGCTGCCAGCTGCATCTGCTCCACAAACCTCATCCAAACATTAGTGACACATGAGCATCCCCCCCCTCACGGAGGCAAAACCATGGTGGAAAAAAATGACACTCTCCTGGTTCTGCTGTCAGGGAAACATCTGGTGCTGCAGAACGATGTGGTTGACGCTGTTTTGCACGTGGGGCTTGCAGGGAAATGTTCTTAGGCCAAATTCAGGGATGTGTAACACCACATGTGGCCTGAGGTGAGTGTAACAGAGGTGTGGTGCTGAGGGACACCTCGTGCAGCCCCTGGCCCAAAGGAAGGGAGATGTCTGCTCTGCCTAAATCAGCCTCAAAAGAATGAGCAAAATTCCTGCCTTTGGATTGCTGGTTTGAGCAGGGCACGACCCAGCTCACTGCTGTGGAGCCCACAGCTGGGAATCAATGCAAAAGCTCAGAAATATTATTTTAGTTTTTTGGGTTTTTAGGGTTTTTTTAGTTTGCATCAGCTGCTGGGTCAGGGCACTGCTTCCCACAGCTGTGAGCCCGTTTCTAGAGCTCACCACAGTATTGGTTTAGAGAAACAGCACTGGCAAGTCAGACCCAGCAATGCAGCCAAGGATCAGCAGGAAATCAAACCCCCACTTATGTGCTTGGAGACAGAGGGAGAGCACTTGGAATTCACTGATCCTTCTCTGCTGTGCTGGAGGCTGGGGAGTGCAAGAGAGACTTTTCCTTGAGGGGGAAAAAGATGGGGTTGAAGTGTGGCTGGATCTCTCCTGGGGCTGTGTATCCTCACCCTTGTGGAGCAGGGGAGGTGTCAAAGAGCAGCTCTGCAATGGTTTTAATAATGAAAAGCCATTTTTAGCCACACACATTTAGCACACTGATCACTGTGATCAACACCCTGCTCTGATCCTGGCTCCAGTTCTTTCCTAAGTTGGGGATATGATTCTAAACAGAGCCACTCTTAATGACATGAAGAGCAGCTTTGCTTCTTTATCTCTGAGATAATATCCAGAAGCAAAGGCTCCAGTCTGAGATTCCTTGAGACAACCACGACCTGGCCACTGCTGACTCTGTCCTGTCACCATGAGCCTCCCCCTGCCTTCAACCTGCCCAAAATCACCCCCCCCAGGCTGCTGCACCTCAGCTGGGTGAGCAAAACTGCTTCCAATGGCTTTGCCTTTCAGGCTGTTGGGATTTTTAAGAATAAAGGTCAGATCTCTGCAGCCATTCAGTGTCAGTGGATTTGACTGCAAGTTGTGAATGTTGCTGAAGCTGCAGGCCAACCATCTTAAGAGTATTAATTTAAAGTAAAGATATTCTCTGAGCCAAAAGCCTTTTTCCAGTGTGGAGAATTATAAGGGAGGGTGTGGAGGAAGAAGGTTGCTGTGTGTTACTACAGGTAACAGAGAAATCATGCTGGTGGCAGAACTGAGTGCAGAGGTGCTTGAATGGCTTGGGAGGAGTGAGAACAAGAGCAGCCTGGCCAGGGCTGAGGCTGCCCCAGCTGTCTCTCCAAGCCAAATCAGCTCTGTGCAAACTCACTTGGGCATCTATATATTGAATTTTGGGTGAGAAAAAGCTCAGGTTCAGAGCCAAATCCCACCTTGACCTGTGCAAGGTGTCACAAGAGCAGCTGTATTTTCTCTGGAGCAAACTTGCCCTGAGAGCAGCAGAGCTGCACATCCCCTGTCCAGCCCTGCAAGAGCCTGACTGTCCTTCTGTTGAGTCAGGGGGACTGGCTGTCCCTGGTCATCCTGTCCCTGGTCATTCTGGGATGTCCCTCCACCACGGGCATGGCCACCCTGAACTCAGGACGAAGCACAAGGAGCACACACAGCTGTCCAGCCTCGTGGACTGTGTGTTCCACTTCTGGCTCTGCTAAAGGTCACAGTGGGAACTTGAGCAGCTGGTTGAGCTCATCTGTTTGCAGGTTCCCATTTATAAAAAAGCTTTAAATGCTTCTTTTTCTCTCTCTCCTTCCGTTGGCTCCTGGGTCTCTACCCCACTTGGGCAATACTCATTCATCACTTCAGCCAGCAGTGAGTCAGGAGGTCTAAACTAGGTGTGGAGGCTCTGTCTTGGTGCTGATCAGGGACAGACACCCCCAGAGATGATTCACCACTTCAAAAATGCAAAGGAAAAACGAAGGATTACTTCCCTTGTTGTTGGCACAACAAAAGCAAGATGCCTTGAGGCAGCTGACTGACTCCCTCTTCTCTGGGCACTACCAAAGCTTCCTCCCTCCTAATCACTGTGTCACAATCCTACACTAAAGAAAGACCTTAACTGAGACCAGTTTTGATTTATTACAGAGGAGGGGCAGCTACTGGCTCATCTCTTTGTCATCCTGATCAAAGGATGGCACCAAGGTGGTTTGATGTGCAGTGACAGCAGTGAGAATAGAGGCAGCAGGAGCTTTTGTGGAGTTATTCTCCTGTAAGCTCCCACATCAGGGCATTTAACCCCACCAGGCACTGCAGGAAACAAAAGCCTGACCCAAAAAAAGGAATTGTGAGTGTCCACAACCCCATTCCTGTGGGACACTTGAGCCTCAGAGGACTCACAGCTCCTCCACTGCATGAAACACCGGGCTGGAGAGAGAAACCAGCCTGTCACTTATGTGGAGGGGGGGACTCAAATGGGGGTTTAAACCCATCTGAAACTCCTGCAGGAGGGATTTCCTGGAGGACAGGAGTCTTTAAACCCTGACAGTCAAGATTTCTCCTGGCCAGTAAGGCTTCAACAGCAGGGAAGCTGGAGGAAAGGAATGTCACCTCTTGAGAGGCACCTCAAACTCAAATAACTGGCCAAGGTTGGTGTTGGTGCTGTGTTGGAGCCACGGGTGATGGGACATAGGACACACTCCCACCATGCAGGAGTTGCTGGGACTTAGGAATTTAGGAATGTTTATGTTAACCCTGCCATTCTTTTTGAATTAAAAGCAAACATGGCACTTTCAGGGTCACTAAGAACCACCCCCAGCACTGATTGGAGCATCTCCAATTCACCTGCAAACAAGGAAGCTGCTCCCACACACTGGTCAACTGGGCCAGACCAGGAATAAATGATGCTTGGGAGGGCACAGCCCGGTCTGGAGCAACCAGGAACAGCAGTTTCTGGAGGAGTGAATGTCAGAGTTTTCCACCATCATCCTGCATTTCCATCCAGACAGGGCAAAACCAAGGAAAAGCATTAATCAGGTGTTGGGGGAGACCAGTGAGGAAGGAGAGAGGTGGGAGGCTGAGAGCTGAGGCACATTATATCCCAGAACCAAACCCATCCCAAACTGCTGGCTCCTAACACTTTGCTCCTTATTCCCGTGAGTGGAAATAAAGAAGGGCATTCTTGGGTTGAGAGAACAAGGAGAGTGGCATAAGACAAAGAGGAAAATAAAAAAGCTTTCAGCCAAACTTAAATACCAAAACGACAGCAGCCGCCGGTCCCACGAAGGCATAGAGGAGCCCTCCCTCCAACGACAGCCAGCAGCTGGAAAATGAAGAGAGAAAAGGAAATTACACCAGGGGCAAACAACCCTGACAGGCACATGCTTGCTTCTCCCTTTGCTGGCAGAGTTCATCCTGGGAGGTGATTCCCCGTGGCACAAAAAAAAAACAACCAAAAAAACAAAACCACAACTCAGACTTTGCAAAGAGCAAGTTTTGCTTCTCGTTCCTCCCGAACTTGCACAAAGGCTCATTTCCCCGAGGAGCTGCCTGCAGATGGCATTTGACAGGGGAATGCATGAAAAATTAAGGATAGTGCTCTATTTCAGGTCAGGTCCTGGGAGCAGCTGCAGCATTTTTCTGGCAAGATGATGCTCTTGTCCTGCTCACTCAGGCAAAGGAGTAGAAAGAGTGAGGAATTGTCCCTTGCTCCTTTTCTAACCACTATTTCTGCTGGGAGCTCAGGTCCAGGGCTGGAGGACATTTCCTCCTCTGGATTGTCCCTTTGAGCTGGCTGGGGGAAATTCTACAGCACAGCAGCAAGGTGGGAATTCACAGCACTCCTTAAGTGGAATCTCCTATGGAATGAGTTCAATGGGAGGAGTGTGGTGTCTCCTCTGGAAATCACCACATAACCTGAGGAGGACTTCTTCTTTCTCCAGTGAATTCCAGTGTGGAATTCAGGCTCCTAAACTGCCTAGCACAGAGCCAGGCACTTGGTGACATTTCTAGTCAGCAGAGATCCAACCAGAAGAGTCCAGGTTGGAAAGGACCTTAAAAGTCATCTTGTTCCAACCCCCTGCCATGGGCAGGGACACCTTCCACCGTCCCAGATTGCTCCAAGCCCCGTCCAACCTGGCCTTGGACACTTCCAGGGATGAGGTAGCCACAGATTGTCTGGGCAGCCATGTAGAAGAATCCAAGCTGAGCCTCTGATGGAGCCAATTTACTGGCTGGAATGTGTGGCAACCCCTTTGTGCTGCTCAACAGAGGTTCTCCTGATGACCTGCAGCCCCTCTCCATGCTCTGGGCATCGACTGCTGGCACTGACAGGGGGGGATGGACTGAGGTTCCCCTCCTCTGACAGCTTTAGTTTAAAGCCCTCATCACTAACTGGGGTGTAGAATGAATCCCATTTCTGATGAAACCAGTATAAACACGCTCCTGGTGTCCCCACAGAGACCTTCAATCACACACAGATGTCACTGCACAGCGACATCCCAAAAATGACAAACTTGGTGTGAAAGAACAGCAGGAAAAAAATCTCAGCCTGCTGCCACCCCCAAAACTGAGCATCACAGAGTCTGGGCAGCCAACAGGGATTAGGGCAAGGGGGAATGGCTTCAAACTGAAGGAGAGTGGGTTTAAATAAGACATCAGGAAGGAATTCTTCCCTGAGAGGGTGGTGAGGCCCTGGCACAGGCTGCCCAGAGAAGCTGTGGCTGCCCCATCCCTGGAAGTGTCCAAGGCCAGGTTGGATGGGGCTTGGAGCAACATGGGATAGTGAGAGGTGTCCCTGCCCATGGCAGGGTGGGTAGAACTCTGTATCTTTATAGTCCCTTCCAACCCAAGCCATTCCTTGATCCGTTGTTTTCAAGGTTTGACTGTAAAGTCAGGATAGAAACACTTTTTCACAGAGCACTGCCAGAGCAGGAGCAGGAGAATTGTGAAGTCTTCATTCTCAGAGACATTCAAAAGCCATCTGGGCACGTTCCTGGGGCAGCCAACCCCAGGTGACCCTTCTTGAGCAGCTGGTGGGGCCCAAAGACTCCAGAGAACCCACCTCAACAAGCCTCTGACTCTGCAACAGCTGCAGTTACAGCAGCACAGGGGCTGAAATTCCCATTTTTGTGGCGGATGCAGCAAATCAGGGCATGGCCACATCAACTCTGTACTTCAGGGCGAGGGAAAATGAGAATTTACACTGTGTCAGCAACCCCACAGAAAGTTTGCACGGCCTGACAAGGCAGAACCCCAGAGAAAATGTGTGACAAAGTAATCCTGTTCCAGCAGTAAAGCACCGTGGATTTACCACAGAGGAAGAGCAGGAAACCACAATGGAGAGAGGACTTTCTCCAAGCTCTTAACCCAGCTCACCCTGCAGTAATTCAGTGACGTGCCCCTGCTCTCAGCAAGATGGTTTCATTCTGCATCAGGAGCAAACTGATGCTCCCAGGGAAAAAAAAAATAAAGCCTTGCTGGAAACATTTCAATTTTGTTGATCAGACTCGTATGTTTTTTTGCATTAATTCTGAGTTGCAAAAAGAAAACGTTATTTTTTTTCACCCTAAAACAGAGAAAAGGCACTAAAAAAAAAAAAAAAGGCATTTCAAATTGAATGTTGAAAGCGGGACATTCTGGTTTTCACCGAGCTCTGTGTCTTGTTTATGTCTAAATTAAACCTGTAATGTGTTAATTTAATCAGTTCTGATTTCTTCCTGATAGCAACTTGCTCTGTCACAAACTGTCTGAGCCGCTGTAATAATAAAATGAGGAGAGAGGGAATAAAAATGAAGCTCTGGAGGGCTGCAATAACTGGAGTCCTGCCTAAATACAAGAAGAGGGCTCCTAAATCCCAGACCTTTTCCTCCAATGTTTCATCTTAATTTTGAGTTGGGTTTTTTTTTTCAGGGTCTCTCCCAACTGATGGTTTAAGGTGAAGAAAGGAGGTGACATCCTGCACTGGAATTAGTGATGAGGACTTTGTCCAAGGAGGGCTCTCATTCCCTTTGGGGTCCCTGGCAGCTCCTGCTCCCCTCTGAGCACCAGGATTTGGGAAGGTGACTTCCCCCTGGTCCTTATCCCTTCTGACTTCCCGACCCCCATCCCACAGTGCTTAATCCAAGCGTTTCCAAGGCTGTCAGAGGTGCTGGGTAACACCAAGGGAAAGGAAAGGGAGAAGGGATATCTGAGGAGGGGCACTGACAGCAAACCCCAGCAAAACATCGGGGCACTGGAGCTGCTTTCAGCCTACAAGGCACAGAAATATTTGCATTTCACTAAGAGCATTTTCCAAGGGACTTCTTCACTGATCTTTTAAATAAAATTACCCCTGCAAGGGAGGAAGGGGATGTTTTAACAACGCTCAGCAGCTCCAGACCGTGATTTCTAAGCAGTGTTTCCCTGACTGACAGCAGCCCTTGTGCTCAACACAAAAAACCTCTTTGCAAAACATCTGATCCTTTTGTGACTCTGGCACGGCGCAGACGTGAGGTGGGTGGCTTTTGTCTTGGCCCTGTGAAGAGCTGACTTCCACTGAGACCTTTTTCACACCCGACAGTGCTGCCAGCAACAGGTCTCACCTCAAACTGTGTGCAAAATTCAGCGGCTCCAACACATTTGCATAACTGAGATTAGGGCTGGGACTCAGGGCTGCCCCACCAGTGTTAATTCAGGGATTAACACAGAGGAGGCTGAGATGCCTGTGGGTGACACAAGTCCTGCTGCAGTGACACAGGAGGATCCCTGGAAATTTGCTGTGTCCTGGAAATGCTCTCAGAAAACTTCTCTTGTGGGGAAGGATGTGAGTTCCCACAACCTCAATTCCTCAGTTCAAGCTTTAGCAGGCTGTTTGTCAAGCTTTAGAGGTCCGGAGTCAGTCCCTGGAGTAGCAGCTAAGAGGAGAGTTATTATTCAGGCATTCAGCCTAATACAAGGAGGTGATCAGTGGCAAGTCCTTTAGACCTCCATTACCTCTCAGACTTTGTTTGAGACTAGAAATGCAGCGTTTCCCCTGCCCCAGCAGCTCTCCAAACAACTCCAAAAATGCCCTTTCAAACGCTGTTCAGATAATAAAAAGCAAAAGCCCCCTTGTGTCTTCCTCCCCTCATCACAGATGGAGAGTTCACAGCACTCCAGAAGTGTCCTGAGCAATAAAGGCTGAGTGAATTGCTGCTGGGAATCACCACTCAGAGAACGAGCCACACACTCCACATCCTGCAGATATATTCAATTTTTAATTTGAACCTCTCTCTCTCTCTCTCTCTCTCTCCCTTTCCAACTTACCACTTGGTGGACCAGTCTGGCTGGGTAAAGGGAAAATATTAAACATCAGCTACAACCTCCCCCCATGCCCAGCACTGGCTCTGATCTCTCTGCATTCCAGCTTGGACACATGGCCAGTCCTTTGCTGGACAGACCTCCATCCTGCTGCTCAGCTGTGTTTGGCTTGTTACAGAACAGCTTCAGCCCGTGTACAGCAAAAAGACAGGACAAAACTGGGTGAAATCTTGCTCTGATCACTCTGCTGGAGGTTCCTCTCTTAACCTGCTCCACTGGGGTTGGACACCTTGGTTTATCCTGAAGATAAACCAGGCAGCTTCAGCCTGAGGACATGTCACACATTCCACATGCTGCCCATTCCAACCTGGAAGTCTGTAACACCAGGAACAGTTCTGCAGTGCCTTCAACACCTGCACTTGTCCCCAAAATGCTCTTGTCACCATGGCCCATGAATGGATGTCAGGGGGTTTTTGTATCACTGAGTGGGAAGAGAAACAAATTGCTGTGAGTGTTAAATTCTGTGCTCAATTAAATATCAGAGCCCTGCTTTAATGCCCACCTCCACAGTGCTGATGCACTGCTCTCAGGACCCAAAAATTGTAGGGTTGGAAGATGCTTTGAAAGACACTGTGAAGTCCCTTGTGGTTTATCTTGTCAGCTCTTGTCCCCTGCTTCACAGGGAGGGATGTGTTGTGGTTAATGCCTTTCCTTCCCTCTGCAGGATGGAAATATTGTGCCTTGGAAGCCTGCAGTGCCCGTTTGAAGTGCCCTGTGTGTGCCCTAAACAAACTAGAGACAAAACTAAAACAGTTCCTGAGCTCCAGCTCTGAGCTTTGCAACCACCTCACACATCTCTGCAGTGGCCACAAACCAACAAACATCCTGGGACAAGCTTTGGTCCAAGTTTCTGCTCTGTTCATGTGCCTCCAGCATTAGAAAGTATTAAACTTTTAGAAATTAGAATTAAATTAAATTTAGAATTATAGAAAGGCTTGGGTTGGAAGGGATTTCAAAGATCATCCAGTTCCAACCCCCTGCCATGGGCAGGGACACCTTCCACCAGCCCAGGTTGCTCAGAGCTCCATCCAGCCTGGCCTTGGACACTTCCAGGGATGGAACAGCCACAGCTTCTCTGGGCAACCTGTGCCAGGGCCTCCCCACCCTCCCAGTGAGGGATTTCTTCCTAATATCCAGTCTAAATCTACCCTCTTTCACCTTAAAGCCATTCCCCCTTGTCCTGTCCCTACATGTCTTTGTAAAAAGTCCCTCTCCAGGCTTCCTGCAGCCCCTTGAGGTCCTGGAAGGTACCCAAGGATGGAATTCCAACAGGGAGACAGTGTTAGGAATGTCTGATGGGCTCTTTGTGCTTGAGAGGAGCTGTTGTTCTCAGTACTTTGGTGGGACTCATCAGCTTCCCCTCATCCTGGGCTGCAGAGTGGAAGGAGACAAAAGGAAGACCAGGGAATCACGGAAGTATCCTCAGCTGGAAGGGACCCACAAGGATCACGGAGGTCCAGCTGATCACTGAAGACCAAACTGGACTTTCTGGGGTGTGAAGCCCCTCTGCCATTCTGGTGACAGGCACCCTGACAGCAGAGCTGGGAAATGGGGGCTTCATTGGGCTGCAGCTCCTGCTGGGAGCACAGAATTCCCTGGAATCCCCTGCCATCCCCCAGGCACCCAGCCCTTGGATGCAAGGAGCGACAGAGACTTTAGGGCTGAAAGGATCCAGAGGATCAGCAGCAAAAGGAGGAGAGCTGGTGTGGTTAAGCAGCCTGGGAATGCTGGAAAGCCAGCCCAGCCTGTTGGCCACCTCACTGTTGTCCCAATCCCAGAGCAAAGCGGGAATCCAGCAGGTTTTGTCACCCTCTTTGCTGCAGTTTGAAGGGAAACAGGATGTGCTTCTCTGCCCATTCCTCCCCTCCCTGCCCAGGCACTTCTGTGTGGTCAGCACTGACCACAAAACTCTGAGGGGGCTCTTAAACATTGATGGGGAAAGAGCCACAAAGCTTTTTTACCCTAATTCCCATCCGTCTATAAATACATTTTGGGGGCAGGAGAGTGTAAGACTTTTCCTCTTCCTGTAGGGAATGTGATTAAATCCAGTTACTTACTCTGCACAGGCTGCAGAGGTTGCTTTGGGTGACTAAAACTTCCAAATTAAGGGGTTTAGGACAGCAGGGCTGGAAAGAGCTGCTCCCAGGAAAACTTATTTTTGCCTCACAAGTCCTTTCTGAGAGTAAATAAGTCAAAAAAACCTCACCTAGTGAAGATGACAGGAACATCCTTAACATTTCCATTCAGCAAAATACACAAAAATATTTGAAGAACTGAACAGGATTTCCCAGAAAGATTTCTCTGTTTCATTTTCTTTCTTTCTACATAGAATTTAAGAGGATCTGTTCTCCCTCTGGGAGGTATAAATCCAGGGCTCAGCAAACACTCAGGACCTCTCTCCCACCATCCCTGATGCTTGTTCACTGTGAGTTGTTCTCATGGACGTGGCGCGGAGGAAAGCGCCACAAACAGCAGAGCCACGGGAAAGTCGAAGGGAATTTGGGATCTTCTGATGCTTCCAAAAGCCAGGCTGTGTGTTGTTCTTTGAGTCACCAAAGCAGTGGATCCCTCCCCACCAGGACACCTGAGCTGGGACAGGTAAGTCCAACGTGCATCCAACGCATCCCGATGCCAGCACAAGCTTCGGGAACTGCGTGTACGGATCTGCACTGGAGAACCCCCCGTCCCTGAGCCCTCTGCCTTGGGCAGTAATTTAAGCTGCAGGAATTTAGGCTGCAAACCAAATGGAAAAGGCTGCTTTAATACTCCCCTGCAATTAAAATGCAAACCCGGGACCATTTGGTCGTGGGTGTGAGGAGCGTGGTGGGAACTGAGGGAGAGCAGGAGGTTCCACGTGACATTTTCTCAGTGGGCCCATTGAGGCCTCCTCTGCTGCCCTCCACGTCAACAACTCCCGCCTCAAACGTTGCCCACGTGGGATGCACTGGCCAGGAAGGCTCTGGATAAAAGTTGGCTGCAGCAGAGAAGAGTCTGACTTATTGTACATAAAATATTATCCTTTAACTGTCACTCTGAACAACGTTTTTAAGCTCTTTCACAACAAAGTGAAAAAATAACACTTGCTTTTTCTTCTTTTTTTTTTAGTTAAAGTTGTACTAATGCTCAGCTCTGAGTGATCCCAGCCCTGTCTTAATATATTTTTTGCCTCTGCACAGTCTCATTCCATTATTTCCACCCTGCTTTTCTTCCCCTATTACATGCACATAAAAGTTTCCCAAAGGCAAATCCTGTAGCATTTGTCAAACAGGCAAACTGAGGTTGCTGCCAAAGCCTTGGATTGAGAGAGTCAGGCTCATTCTGCTGCCTAAAACCGAGCTGAGCTGTTTTGAAAGTGTGGGACCAATCAAGCAAACCATTAAACAGATAAACACAAAAGGCTGTTTTTTAATTTTTAAACATCCTAAACTTTAAGTATTCCATGCTTTGCTTAAAAATACCTTTTAAAAAATCTCAAAAGTAAGAGGTATTTAGATTGTGATGTCAAATACACAACAGTTAAATCTAACTAGTCCCCATGAGCTTGTTTTTAAAGGAATACATGATCCAGCTTGGCCAGATGATGGTTGGAGAGGCAGGGATGCAGGAACGTTCCTTCCTCTCCCATTACCCCTCCTTCCCTTTGCCATGGAGAATTTACATGAACACATGAGAATTTAACTCCCAGTGGGGCTCCTGTGGGTCAATGACTGGGTTTGGACAAAAAGGATTGAGGATAAAACAAAGGAAAAAAAAAGGAAGAGCTCCTTTACTCACTAGTTGACGGTTCCATATCCCTTGGCTTTAGTAAATCCCACGGAAATGGCAACCACCAAGGCAGGGAGCCCTGTGCAAATGAAACAAGAGGAAATTGGTCATTTAAGCACATGTGCAGCTCTTCTCCCACTCAGTATTCCTCCTTCTTCCCAGAGTTATTCCAGCCCCATCTGTCCCAGCCTGGGTCTCTGGCAGAGACTCTGAATTCAGGACCTTCTGAGCCAAAAAGCAGAACCCTCCTCGTTACCTCTGTTAATGAAATCAAGGCCATCAGCTGCAATCAGCTCCTCCCCTGCTGTGGGCTCAGCACTTGTGTGGGGACTCACAGATGCATCAAATCTATTTATTTTATTCTTAGGTACAACACAGGCTGGCCTGGAATATTTTGGGGTGTCTCCTGAAGAGGGAATATTCAGCCACAACCCAACTCGAGGAACCCAAAGATCACTTTGCACTTAATGTGTGATGAGCAACCCAAGTTTAAATCTTGCCCCAGGTGAAGGAGAAAAGGAAACTAAAATTGAGTTCCCCCTACCCCAAACAGGTCCCCCAAGATCTGTAACAGAGCAGGTTCCTCTGAATAACAACAGAAAAGAGCTTCAGAACATCAGATCTTTTGGAAAACCAGGATACTTCTCTTGCCAGAGACCTGTTCCATCCAAAAGGGGAATAAACTAAGAGCAACCTGTTGCCCTGGAGAAGACACTTCATTATGAGTGTGGTAGAGGAACAGCAAGTAATTCTGTAGCTGGGACACCACAGTTTCTCTTCAGAGCATCATGAACTAAGGGAGCAGACACAGGATGTATTTCAGGTGCATAAGGGGTGAAATTATGGCCTTGATCCTACTGACAGAAGCTCCCACAAAATTTGAGGGAGGAGCATAAAGAAAACCTGATGGTTATTGGCCTAAAACTCATAAAATGTTCTGAGATTGCGAAGTCCTTGACGTGCAGGTACAATGAGAACCAGCAAAAAAATTCCATCTTCCTATTAATCTTCTGATCCTTCTTATCCCTCCATGCTCAAGGACCTGTAGGGGTTCACTAGCCCCAGCCCAGCTCTCCCTTTTCCCTAAAGAAACACCTGGATATTGGCTGTTAACACCTGGTTCTTCAGCTCTGGAGGGCTCCACGTGGCTGTTTATATCCCTCCTCCTTGTGACACGAGGAATTAAACTGTCTCCATGCTACAGATGGGCAAATCCCATTAGGAATCAGCAGGATCAGTAGCCAGCTGGGATTAGTGCTCCTCACCAAGACCCTAATTCCTGAGCTGCAGAGGTCACAGCAGGTGACTGCAGGAGCCCTGGGGATGGAAGGGATGTGCAGACACAGCACCCAGACAATAATCCTGCTGCTGAGGTGGTCACTCAGGACACAAGTCATGCCCAGCTGGATGAGCAGTGAGGCTCTGCACCCAGCTGGGAGCCACAAGGCCAAGCTGACCACAATTAGAGCACGTGAGAGTTTTCCTACAGGGAAGTGCTTCTCTTCCCATATGAGATTTCCAAGCACAGCTCACGTGTCACCAGTCCAAACTCAACAGGCAGTGGGTTTAAAAGATGTCTCTTTTAAATTTCCTTTTCTTTTTCCTTCTCTTTTCTTTTTCCTTCCCTTCCCTTCCCTTTTTCCTTTCATTCCCCCTCCCTTTCCCTTCCCTTTCTTTCCCTCTCCCTTTTCTTTTCCCTTTCCCCTTCCCCTTTCTCCTTTCCTTTCCTTTCCTTTCCTTTCCTTTCCTTTCCTTTCCTTTCCTTTCCTTTCCTTTCCTTTCCNGCCTAAAAACCCTTTCCTTTCCTTTCCTCTTCCTTTCCCTTTCCTTTCCTTTCCTCTCCTTTCCTTTCCTTTCCTTTCCTTTCCTTTCCTTTCCTTTCCTTTCCTTTCCTTTCCTTTCCTTTCCTTTCCTTTCCTTATTTTCCCCTTTCAATTTTCCCTTTCTTTTCCTTTTTTTCCCATTTTTTCTCCTAACTGACTATTGCTCCTCTTGCTGAGCCTCCTTCACACCTCATCTGGATATGCCCTGGGTGCTGCATTCCCTGTGGTCCCACCAACATGGTATCCAGAAGAAACCACCCCCCACCCGTGAAATGACATTTTCAGGAGGACAGCTTGATGCAAGAGACCCTGGGAAAGAGGAAATTTGGCCAAGACTCCACCAAAAATAGCAACTTGTTCTTCGCAAAGTGCTTCTCAGCGACGTGATAATTATGCAGAAATACAGGCTCAGGCTGTGAACTCGACAGATCCAGGCACTGGTTTTACCAAGGCTGGGGAAAAACCTCAACTTGGGCTGAAAGTGGGTCTGTACAAGTAACAATTCCTAAAGGTTGTAGCTGTAGTTACACCAAAGAGCATCACAATCAGAGGTGCTGTGCTCCTTCACCTGGGGAGAGCTGTCTAAGCAAAGTTAGATGTGATTAGAGTGAAAAGAAAATGTAAGATCTCAAAATTTTAATCTGTTTCTTTGATTATTTTAAAGGCATTTCCTCCCAACTGCTCTGTTCCATGTACCTTGTGTGCTGGAGGTAGTCACTGCCAAGGTTTTGGGGGCTTTCTGCAGAAAGTGGATTTTACACCCACAATTCCAAATAAATGTGGTTCAAACCTCCTTTAAAGAGTTTTGTCCTTCCAGGTAACGGGGGAACAGGTCATGTTCCACTGGAAAAAATGTTTACCAAGAACTTCCAAGGGCTTTTGCTGTTACAAACAGCTGAAGACCCAGAGCCTGAGCTCTGGCAGCGCTAAAAATCCAGTGGTGGAAACTCTGACGTGCTCATAAAAATGCTGGCAAAAATATTTCTTCTTTACTGGGGCTAAATAGGATGAATTGTTTCTAGAGAATAATTTATCTGCCTATTCTATATCATAGAATCATAGAAAATCCTGAATTGGAAGGGACACACAAGGATCAAGGAGTCCAACTCCTGCACAGGGTCACCCAAAGACTCACACAAAGCGCCTGAGGGTGTCGTCCAAACATGGACAAGAATTATTAACAGTACAAAATACTGATGAGAACTTAAAAATCTAATTGCTAAGAAGTCTTTTCTGGAAAGACAAAGTTGCACAGCCAAGAGGAGGCCAAAAAAAAAACAACAAACCAACCCACAGAATGAAATCCTCTGCAGTTTCAATGAGCTCCAGCTGACAGCAGCTGAGGACTTGGCAAAGACGTCTCCAACAAGGGCTTAGAGAAATGTTAATATGCAGAGGGGGGGAAAAAAGGGGGGAGAATGAGCCCATGACAAAGTGAATTGTGCTAATTATTTCAGATTATGCTCTTTAAAACATATTTTCGGCTTCTTCCCTCTTACAAGTGCCATTAATCCCAGCTCTCCAGCTGAAGTCTAGCAGGATGCTAAATATCCAAAATTCCCTTGCTGCCTTAATAGGCGAGAGTGTTCTTCATTCCTTGTCCTAACCTACTCCAAATGGTTATTATGCATCATTTATCAGCAGTGCATCCTTGCTCAGAGCTGACTACATTTTACTAGCAGTGCAAATTAAGCTTCTACACATGTAGGGAGATATGTATATATATTTTTTTTTTTTTTTTTTTTTTTTTTTTTTTTTTTTTAAATCTGTACAGACTACAAATGTGAACGTTGCTCATCCAAAATTCCCTTGGCTAACACGCCCATCTGTCCCAGCTTTTGCAGATCAGGAAAAAAACATCCTTTTTTATTACCTAGAAAAGCTATTAGTCCGCTGCATTTGATATCCCTGATGTTCCCTGAGTCACAGAGGAGGTATAAACACATGCCTGAACACACACAGGCTCGTGCAGCCTGTGCTCTGCAGGTTGATGCTGCTCCTGCCACACACAAACGCTGGGCTTTAATAACACAACCTATTTTCCAGGGTAAGCAAAAAGCTCAGGAGCGAAAACTTAAAGAGATGCAGGTGCTGGGATGAGGATGGCTCTTGATGTGCCAGAATAAATCACGTCAGGGTGCTTGGGAAGCATTAGAAATCTCTTGCCTGGGGTGAACTGCAAGACTACAGTAGTAAAACGAGGCACTAACAGAGCTCAGACAAACGTTTCCTCCCTCCCTTTCTTCCCTTTGCCTCCTCGCTCTTAAGCAACTTTTTGTTCCGTTGCTCCTTTCAGACACGCACTTGTTATTGCTTTGAAAGCCCAGGTTATGGGTTTGTATTTGTTTTCTACTACAGAATGCATCATTTAGGGCTGATAAATTAAACATACGGCAGAGGCAGAGGGAGAAAAATTAGTTACAAGCGTCTGCACCAGTCTCGGAGTTTATTTGTCTACAAAAGGCGCCGCTGCCATGGAGACGGGATTTCAGAGCTCCCTTCTACTCTGGGTTGGGTGTAGAACCTTAGAATCATGAAATCATTAAGGCTGGAAAGGACCTTCAAGATCACCGAGTCCAACCATTAACCCAGCACTGCCAGGTCCACCACTAAACCCTGTGTCACATCCTAAGTGTGTCCCTAAACACTTCCCTGTGTCACTAAACCCAAGTGTCACATCCACGTGTTTTCTGAACCATGCCAGGGATGGTGATTCCACCACTTCCCCTGGGCTGCCTGTTCCAGTGCTTGACCATCCTTTCAGGGAAGAAATTTTTCCTAATATCCAACCTAAACCTCCCCTGCTGCAACTGGAGGCTGTTTCCCCTTGTCTTGGCTACAAACTCCTTTCAGGGAGTTGTAGAGAGCAAGAAGGTCCCCCCTGAGCCTCCTTTTCTCCAGGCTGAGCCTCCCCAGCTCCCTCAGCTGCTCCTGGTGCTCCAGACCCTTTCCCAGCTCCACTGCCCTCCTCTGGATACATCCCAGCCCCTCAGTGTCTTTCTTGTAGTGAGGGGTCCAAATCTGACCCCAGGACTCAAGGTGTGGCTCAGCCCTGAGCACAGGGGGACACTCACTGCCCTGATCCCGCTGGCCACACAATGTCAGGGTGCCATTGGCTTGTGTCATGTACCAATGGACATATTCCACATGGAGAAAGACAGCAAGAGAGAAAAAAGGAGAAAGCAAGAAAGACACCCAAACCCAGGACAAACCACCCGGAGCACACCCTTCGGAAAACTCGGCTCATCTATTTTGTGCAACCCTGGGAGCTCAGAATTTATGGCTCTGGATTGTGCTGTCTGTAACCATTTCAGCCCCTCTTGAAGCCCCACAAAAGGGTTACAAGCCTCCCACAGAGCAGGGCAGCCTGGACCCTTCTGTGCTCCTCAGCCCCAGGATCCTCACCCCATCCGAGGCACAAGAAGCGCTTGCGGATGATGCGGTTCCGTAACCGGCCCGTCACGGCCATGTAGGACTGCCAGGCCTCGGTCAGCACCCAGCAGAAAGAGGACAGGAAGAAGAAGTGCAAGAAAGCCGCCACCAGCGTGCAGATCACCTGGGGAGAGAGAGAGAGGAGGAAAGGAGGACATGTGAGAGGAGCAGCAGGCGGAGAGAGCAGCGCGTAGGAGAGCGGAAGGCGCGGGGAGATGATTCCGAACCAGGCTCTGGAAGGCAAGGGCGTGGAGTCAGGACATGAGAAGATATCTTAGGAGGAGGTAGTTTCCCCCACAGACTTTGACCTAGCAAAGGGCCAAAGCATTGGCTGCAAATTTAGGTAGTACATGGGAATTGGCTGCTTTTAAACATGAGCTCTGAGATAAGCCCATGGTTAACACTGAAGTGACAAAATCATAGAATTATAGAATGGTTTGGGTTGGGAGGGACCTTAAAGATCATTTAGCTCCCATCCACCCTCACCATGGGCAGGGACACCTTCCACTAGAAATCTGAGCTTGTGTTCCATCCTGATGCTTTCTTGGCTTGAGCAAGACATCCTTAATTTCCAAAAGATCAAAACCATTGCCACGATCCTTTTTGGGAGGGTTAGGGGGGACAGAGTAGTTTCTAAACCATGCACTAATCTCAGCTCAAAAGGTTTGCAAAGCACCATGTCATTGGCAGCTGAGCCACAGCAATGAAATCAGAGGAAGGCAATTTGGATGGTTTCCCTGCCAGGGAAGGAGAGCTGAGTGAAAGAGTTAAGCTGTGAGAGCTGGGTGAAACCACGGCTGCCAGGGGCTGGGAAAGGGCTGCAAACACGAGGGCAGGGGTTGTCCAAGAGCACAGAGCTACCAGCAACCAGGGAAAAAGGGGGAAAAAAAAAAAAAAAAGGAATTTCATAATGGTGAGCTCTACTCCTCAGTGGGGGAAATCTCACAAGGGAAATGCAGGGAGCTTAAGCCATTTAAAATTAAACTGGGGAAAGTACTTGCAAATGCATTATGAAGAACAATCCCGGAGTGCCGGGGAGATGGACTGGAAAGCTGACAAGCTCGTCTTTGTTTTAACTCAGCAAGGCCAAATCTTTCACTGGTGCAAATTGGTGCCGCTCTGTTTAACTCAGCCAGTTTTTTCCCCCCCCACCCCCATCTGTGAGCTGGAAACTGTGTGAATCAATGTACTCGGGAAGAAAACGATGGGAAGAAACTCCAGCGGCTCCCGGGGAGAAGGGAGAGCAAACAGACTTTAAAAGTGACTCTGGTTAAAGTAATTCCTTAAGGCATTTGGGGGAGGGGGAGGTTTATAAGCAAGGATTTCTCTCTGCTTTGAGTTGCATCAGGAAACGTGGAATTTGGGTTTACGGTCAATGAGCCTTTCTCTTTTTTTTCATCCACCAGCATCTTTTAACTCAGGGCTCTCACGCACAGAGAGGCTTTTATCCTGATTTTATCGGATTGCTCTCCATTCATACACCGGCACAGCCCCACGTTATCAGAAGTTGGGAATAAAAGCAAGGCCGTGTGTTCTGTGAGATAGGAGCTGTCTTTTTTTGTTCCCTGTTTGTATTTGACACCAAAAAAAAAACCCCTCGGTATTCTGCCTGTAAATGGATTGTGGATGACAGCTCAGGACAAGGAACACGGCTCAGTATGATAATTTCCAGTAATTTTCATGTTGTAAAAGAATCCTAAAAAGGTGGTTCCTATTCATCAGCTTACAAACCTACATAAAACAGTTACAAACAGAGGATGCTTTCTGGAATGTTTTGGGTTTGGTTTTTTTTTGGCTATTGTCAGATATGCTACTATTCATGTCACCTTTTTGATTTGGTTTTGAACCAACACGGCACTTCCCAGCAGCTTTTAGAGGGGAGAGAAAAACTTTGCTTTATAATTTTACACCAGACAAAGACCCATTTTCTGGGTGTTTTTTTCTCCATCAGGTAGTTTTGACAGAAAGGGAAGGAGAAGAAAGGAGGGGAGGACAACAGAAATAAACACATCTCAGCTGGACCAGCATAACCCCATCGCCTCAGCTGAACTTGGCCAGTGATGGGCAGGCACATATTTGCTCCTGCAAAACCTCTGCTGCAGGTTTTTCCTTCCTTGCAGGCAAAAAAATAAATGTCCATGAAGGGCTAAGCACAGGGATATGATGTCCCAAGCTGCTGGAGAAAGATCTAGCAGAGCTTGTCAGTCTGTCAAGGCCATTAGCCCTTGTTTTCCTTTAAGAGGAGAAATCTGTTCCCCAGCAGCACCCAAGCCATGCCTGTGAGATACAGCCTGTTCACACAGCACTCATTTCTTTTGTATCGGGGTATTGCTGACTGGAATTTTTTTTAGCCTTTTCCCAGGCCTTTCATCTTCAAAAAGCTTCGCAAATCCAGGTGTGGAATCCTGCCTTTGAGGTTACACGGATGGAAATCAAGGGAGAATTTGACACCTCCAGGGAAGCCAATCCCGTGGAAATCCCCCCCCGGGAGCGACCGCAATCATAAATCAATCACTGACACTTTTAAGACGCTCTATTATCAATAATTGAATGTGAATAAAATCTTAATTTCCATCCCTTCGTTTCTTGTCTGTATAGTTTTCTTTCTCTGTTCCCTGCCAGGGACTGTTTACTAGATGGCTGAGAGGAAATCCAAGAATAACCTTTCTATTTATGGTGTTTCATGCATATGTATGTGCAAGGAGCTAATCTGCCTCATGCAATCGCTGCCGGGAGCTTTGAATCCCCACTACCAGCTCTGATGGTGAACACTCTGATTAACAGGGCAAAAAGCACCAGGGAGAACCTGGGTTGTGCTCTGCAGGGGGTGGGAGAGGTGAAGGAATCCACCTCCTTCCACCAGGTGAGGAGGAATAACCAAAGCTTTGTCATCCTGAGGCTCCCTCAGTGTTGAAAAGAGGATCCTAACGCACCTTTGGGGTGGCAGACAATGCTCCCAGGGAAAGCAGGAGCTTGGGTCACCCTTTCTCCACCTCTTGCCAACCCTGTGGGGGTTGGCAGCTCTGGGATGTGAGAAAGGCACCTCTTTAATAGGAGCAGAGGTGTCTGGCTGGTTGTTCCCACACTTCTCTCACACACAGGACTCAAGCAGCTGGAAAGCTTTCCCTAAAACAACCCACCCCTAACCCAAAGGGGTCTCCATAGAAATGAGTCTCTGGGATTCACTAAATCCTTTGGCTTCTCTGCAGAAATTGTGGAATCACAGAGTGGTTTGGGTTGGGAGGGACCTTAAAGATCATTTCATTCCAACCCCTCTGCCTCAGGCAGGAAGACTTTCCACCAGACCAAGTTGCTCCAAGCCCCATCCAACCTGGCCTTGAGCACTTCCACAAATGAAACACCCACAACTTCTCTGGGCAACCTGTTCCAGTGCCTCATCACCCTCAGAGTGAAGAATTTATTCCTCACATGCTTCCAACAGTGACAGTAACTTCTGGCTGCCAAAGTAGGGGCTCAAAAAAAAACCAAATCCCCAGCTGGTCACTGGTTACTGTTCAGCAATAAATAATTTTTGATTTCTGATTGCGATTTTGGCAGCAGAAGGAGTGGAGGAGGCTTCTTGCCTCACTTTTTTTGGCTCAACAGTTATGATGGTTGGAGCATTTGGGAAGATGGGAAAATTTACAACGGGAAAACACTGATGATGGGCAGTGATTTGTCATTCCAGACACCAACAGGGAATGTGGAAGTGCTTCACACACGCCCCTCCAGCTGGGTCTGTAATGTGGGAAGGCGTGGATGTGCAACCAGGGCACATGGCTTGGAAAACCACGTCAGGCCTTGCCTGTCCTGCTCAAGTCACCCTGGGATCTTCCCTGAGTCCCTCGTGGCTCTGCAGGGTGAACAAGGCATCTGGAAATGCTTCCTGCTCCAAAAAAGGTGGAGGGTTTGTGCCTGTGTTCATCAACATCTGCCAAGTGCTTCAAGCTCAGAGTATTAAAACTGCTGGAGAAATAAATGTAAAGCTGAGAGGTTGTTTATTTTCTGCCCTTTTTTTTAAAAAAAAAAAAAAAATAAAAAAAAAAAAATAGCCTTTTCTCAATCTGTCTTTGTAATAATTTTTTTTTTTGAAAATAAAATGGTTAAAGCCCTGCAAACCACCACAGTTCTTCACTGTGCCACGTGCCAGCTACTCTAGGCAGATATTCAAAAATATCACATTGGTTTTAATCAAAGCCCTGAGGATGCTGACAAATTATCAAAGGGAGAGCGAGAGAGAAAATTGAAATGTGCCATTTAGCCGTGCCTTTGACATGTCGCTAATTAACAGATGGAGGGAAAACGAGGAAGCGCTGCCTGAACGGATCATTTCGGTGCTAAATCAGGGGGGAAAGGCAAACAAATAAACAAAAAAAGCCTGACTCATCTCCCACCTTATTCCGGGTCTGGGTCTGTCCGATCAGGATGAGGGCATTGGAGGAGATGATGGAGAGGCAGAAGTTGATGAGGATGACGGAGCGCTCGGAGCGGATGTACCTGCAGCGAGAGAAGAGGGGCAGGGAGACCCACCCTGTTACAACAGGCACCAAGTCACCCCTAAAAAAAAACCAACAGCCAGGTGCAGGTTGCTCTGGGCCACGCTCTACACGAGGCCATGGCAAGGGGTTGCCCATTTCCTGCAGATTTTGTGTGTTAAGCAAACAAGAAGAAGGGGGAAAGGGAGGGGGAGGAGGAGTCTCCACCATCCCCCATCAGTGCTGGAGTTAGGAGCCAACAAACTGGGGGCCAGCCTAGTCTGAGCCTCTCCTAAGGCAGTAGAGTGCTGCAAGTCTTCTTCAGCTCTGCCTACTTGGAAAGGGGGCTTGAAAAGGAGCTTAAAAGAAAAACATACAGGCAACACACGGAAAGATTCCCAAATAAGAAGAGCCACAGGCATGCTGGCCATGGAAGCAGCTTGCAAACACATGCGCCTTCACAGCAAAGTGTGTGTGGTTCAGCATTCCCCTCCCTTTAACCTAACCAGGCATCCCGAAGGGAGAAGCAATTCTGGCTTTTTATTTTTATTTTTTGTGCTTTTTTTTTTTTTTTCTAAAAATACTTCTCAAAACTAGGGCAAACACGTAAGTGCAGCTGTGGGTCTGGGACATGAGGGATGTAAGTCGGGAAGCTGTTGCCTCCAGCACCTTGCAGGAGCAAGAGGTTTGTCACTTCGTGCAGCACGGACCCTGACTTGCTGAGGTGTGGGCACGACAATTAATTCAAACCACTGGCTGTGGAGGAAAATTTTCTTTGAAGGCACTTTTATGTACTTAATAAAATGAAGGGGGGGGAAAAAAAAAGGGAATTGTGAAAGTGCAAGCCCTGCAGGATTGACTCCTGATCTCACCACACCAACACTCACACACGTGAGTTGTCCCAGTGATGCAGCAAAGGCCCTGCCTGAATACCAGATGAGTGAAGAGTAGGTGCTGATGCTTATATAAATTAGAAACAGATGTATTAATCAACCAGCTCATCCCTGGAGGCTAATGCAGGATTATTTCCTATATTCCAGCACAGTGACTATTTATATTGGGAATTTAATTTCATTAATTAATTTTAGTGAGGGGGAGTTGGCCGTGCCTCGGCTGCAGAGTTTTGGGCTCCTGATTAGGAGGGCAGGACGAGTTTACTGCACGTGTGTGTTCTGCCAAGGGTAAATCTGGGCTTTAGACCTAATGAAGGCTGTAAAACTTTTGATTTTAACTCCCCTCTGAGTTTTGTTTTCAGACAAACATGAATGTGAGGATATGACTTCCTGGATACAAAAAAGCCACTGGTGCAAAGCAGTGAACTGAGCTTCTACTTAGTCTGTTGGAAATGTGGTTTAGGGGTAATTCTCCCTGAAACTCACCCTATCCCAGAACAGGCTAAAAGGTTTAGGATCCCAGCTCAGCTAGAAACTGCACTGACTGCCTGCAAAATTTGCTTCTGGTTCCTTTCCTGGTCCATCTTATCCCAAATTTCCTGTTTTCCTTGGGCTCAATACAATGTGCATCACCTGGATCCTATTCCATTTGTGGCTGGAGGGTACTGAGTCATCAGTCTATCTGTGCTTTGATTGTGTGAAGTAAAACATCAGGTCTCCAATCTTCTAGGGGGGTAGAAAAGGAGATTTGGACTCTGTCCTGGTGGGAATGAGATGTAATAAATCTGTGGAGCAACGCTATGATCCAACTGGTGCACTTCAAAAGCCCCCTCTAGTCAAAGAAGGTAAGAAATTAGTACAGTCTGGATGTGAATGTAAGGGAGGATAATCCAGCTGTCTTCAGACTGTTCCAAATTTAAACCTCCTTAAGCCAAGCTCTCCTTTCTCCCTGCTTCCCTTCATGCACTGAGAGTCCATCCTGTTCCCCAGATCCCTGAACATCCAAAGAACAAGACGTGGGTTGGCACCGAACAGAATCACAGAATCAGAGTAATTTAGGTTGGGGAAAATCCCCTCGAGTTCCCAGTTCAATCCTACACCCAAAAAAACCAAAAGCACTAATTTCAAAGTCAGATCAGGTTTCTCAAGGTCTTATCCAATCAAGTTTTGGAAAACACCAAGAACAGAAATGCTTCCACCTCTCTTGGATGACTTATTACAGCATTTAACTGCTCTGGTGGTGAAGGCTTATTTTATTTTATATCCAGCTGGATCTTTTCCTGCTGCAGCTGCTGCCTCAAGACCTTTCCCTGCTTACCTCTGCAAGTTATTCCACTTCCCCCTGACTCCTTACCAGCCTCCTCTTCTCCAAGCCAACCCTTCTCCAAGCTTGTGACACCTTTTGGTATCATGTTCTCCAGCCCCCTAAGCATCCACTGGATTTGCTCCAATGTGTTGACATCTCTTGTATTGGGCAAGTCCAATATTGGACAAACTGTTCCAGATGTGGACACAAGAGTGTCAAACATCATCCAGGTTGATAAAGAAGACATAAAACAATACTGCCCATAGAACCAACCCTGGCCAGAAGCAAGAACTAACCAGCTCCTGATGAGGCTGCGAACCTTTGACCATTGCCCTTAAATCCTGCAGGAACTCCATCCAGCTATTAAACCAACAATCCAGTGCACAATTCCCTGGTCTGGATACAAAGGAGGCTGTGCTAATGGCCTTGGTAATGTCAGAATACACACCACCTACTCCTCTCCACTGTCCATGCAACCATCCATCCCACCACAACAGGGAAACCTGCCCTCAATAAATCCTTGCTGTCTGTTCCCAATCACTTCCTTGTCCCTCATTTTGCCTGGAAATAACCTTTCTAAATCCTTGCTCTGTAATCATCCCAGGGGCTGTGTAGGTTGACCAGTCAGTTGCTTTTCTGGATCCTCCTCCTTGCCCTTTTTAAAAGTGGGTGTAACATTTGCCTTCTTCCAGCCATCAGGAACCTTCCCAGAGCACAGAGCAGCTCCACAGCTACACCACAGAACTCCCTCTATGCATTTGGATTTGCAAAGGTCCAGAANGCAGCTCCACAGCTACACCACAGAGCTCCCTCTATGCATCCCATTTTGTCCCATGGATTTTCAAAGGTCCAGATAACCTAAATAATCTTTGCCTCTCTTTTCTTTGGAAGCAGGGAGTATTTTCTTCCCTGGATTTTGCCTCTGTGTAGGAATTTGGGTGACTGGGGGCCAAGCTTGCCAGCAGAATTGAGGCAATAAAGGCACTGGATACCGTCACCTTTTCAACTTCCTTCTCCATTAGGCTCCTTGCCCCATTCCACACCAAGCCAGCACTTCCCTGGGTGATGCTTTGGTGCTGATGGATCTACAGAAACCCTTCCTGGTGCCTTTCATATCCCTCACCAGTTCCAAAGGCAGCTGAGGTCTGATCATTCTAATTCAACCCTGCATTCCTGGGCAATTCTTCCAGAGTCCTCCTTGGTAGCCTGACCTGGATTCCAAGCATTTATTTCTTTGCTATGTTTCAGTTCAATCAGAATTGCTGAGACCTCCTGCCATGCTTGCTTTTCTCCTTCCATTTCCTCTTCCCCAGCACAGGATGCTCCACAGAAAGAAATCATCAATCCTACCCAGCCCCTCTGGCCAAAGAAGTCAGGAGCTCATATCAGAGAGGAAAAAAACCCACAGAACTTGATAGGTTTTGCCAGAAAACAGATCTCCAGCGAGGACAGAGCTACTCCAGGGTGCTGTCTTACTGCCCCCTTGGCTGATATATGGACTCTGTCTACTTATCAAAATATGCTGTACTCAGCCACAAAAGCAGGGAAAAACTCACTGCTAATTTAGGGAACTTCTGCTCTGGCTTGTGTCCTAGCATCACAGAATATCCTGAGTTGGAAGGAATCCACAAGGATCACGGAGTCCAACTCCTGACCCTGCACAGAACCACCCCAAAAATCCCACCATGTGCCTGAAAGTGTTGTCCAAACACTTCCTGTGCTCTGGCAGCCCTGGTGCTGTGCCCACTGCCATAAGGAGCCTGTTCAGTGCCCACCCACCCTCTGGGGGAAGAACCTTTTCCTGAGATCCACCTAAACCTCCCCTGACACAGTTTCACCCCATTCCCTCAGGTCCTGTCACTGGTCACCAGAGAGGCTCCCCACATCCTGCAGTGTGTGGGGAAGCCCTGCACAAGCTGAGACAGATGGAAAAGGTGGGAAAACCCTGCAGTCTGTCTCTCTGCCCCCATTAGACTCCCCTGCTCCCACAAACACTGAGTCACTCCTGCTTTCTCACTGCGTGTACACACATCCCTCTCCTTGCAGTCACTTACTCATTCCTGCTGCCTCCCACCAGGGCCACCGAGTGCCTCAGCACCTCCAGCACAGGCAGAGCTCCTGGGCTTAAAGCAAGTGTTAAAAGCCCCTGGAGAGCTCATTGACAGCCACTAAATCAATCCTCAGGCTCTGCCGGGCAGGGAGCGAGAAAAGCTCCCTGTGTTATCTCCCAGTGATCTCCCAGCTCTCCCCCAGCTGCTGCCAGGGAACAGGGGCTGCCGTGCCCCACACGCTGATGGGCTGGTGGATGAGCTATTCAATAGCCAGCATCGATCCCCAGGCTATGGAAAGGTCACTGACTCCAGAGGCTGTTGAACCACGATGATTTCGGGCATGGAAAACACATCCTGAAATACCACCGTGTCAAGGAGCTGCTTGAAGGGAGTGGCACAAACCCCAGCTCAGAGAAACACAGCACTAAATCATTCCACCTGTTCTGACCCTTGAGTAGCCGGGTTGTTTTCTCCCTGGTTTTTCATCCTCACGCCGGTTTTCCAGGGGGAAGACCTTTTTTCCTTTCAATTCCCCCTCTTTTTCCACATGGGTGGTGGAGCGTGCGGCCCACACACACATTGCGCCTCCGGCTGTGACCCGGGACAGGCGCTGCAGAGATGTAACAAGGTCACTCCCCTTCCACAACCCACTGTGTCACTGACCCCTCTGTCGAGCCTGCTAATAAGGCCAGAGATGCACCATCTGCAGCAGAGATTTTTGCAGCCATCTGTCTACTGGGAACTGGAGTGAGTCCACCAACAGGCCACCAACAGCCGTCAAACAGAAGCAACTCCCAGTTTTCCAGGAGGCTGTGCCAAGTTGGCCGTGTCTGAAGTGATCAGTTGCATCAAAAGAAGCTCGTGCCATTCATGCCAGTGGCTGAGTAGATGCCACCGAGGGGCAACCATTATTTGGGGGCTTTGAATGGGAAGTGGAGGGTAAATTCCTTCCCCAAAGCTTGAGATCACCTCCCTTCTGCTCTGCGCCCTTTTCTTTACCGTGTTCCCTCTCTCCCTCTTTCTCACCCGCCCTTTCTTTTTGCTTCCCATATATATACACACATATAAACAAACCCTAGCTGGGCAAAATTCTGGGAAAGCTTCCAGAGTGTCAGCTTCAGTGAGCTTATTCATCAGAAGTGTTTCATCCTCAAGCTGGGTCTATGTGTTCATGCTCCAGATGCCTTTGTCCGGAGTTCTGAATGGGAAATTTCCCGGCCAAAGCTCCCCAAAAACAGCTGAGCTCTGGGTGAGAGCTCTCCACAGAAGATCAGGCAGCCAGGACATGAGGAGTTTCTCCCCTGTATGGTGAAAAACAACCCCTTTGATACTGCTCCTGTGTGGAATAATACTTCTGATTCCATTTCTAAACACTCCTCCTGTTGTCTATCAGAATATGTTACATTTAGGGCAAAACCAAAGTGGGAGCAAGGAGAAAACGTTGACTTGAGTATGAGGTTCCTGAGACCATTAAAAGGACAGCACATTCACGTCCAGCAGCTATGCCTAAAATAAAAAGGACACACAGAGTGCTCAGGGCTCAGCCACGGGAATGCTGTGAAGTTCAGAAAACATGGAAACATGATCTACAGAGAAGAAATGGAACAAACTCAGCGCACCAGAGAGAAATTCTCGAGATCACTTGATCATGCTTTACAAATATTTACACAAAGAGACTTAGGATAGAGAGCCCTTTAACCAAGAGAAAGCTGGTCTCAGGATCACTTGGAAATGCATGTCCATCCTTGGCTAGCTCAGAAATTCCCATTCAAGCCTCCCATAAACGTGTCCCCCCATTGGTGCTGATCATTTTGGGCATAGGCATAAGGCAAAGGCTGGAATGAGAAATTAAGCAGAGTATCTTTTTAACAGGTCAGGCAATTTACTGTCCTCAATAACAGTAAATATTGAGGGGGCACACTCCTGGAAAAAAATATACCATGTTATTCCAAATGACTCTTGGTACGCTCCAAACTGATTCAACCTCATGTCTGAGCTTGGGTTTCAGATCCTGAACTTGTTTCTGATAGGAAAGAGAGGGTGAGGCTCAAACACTTGCACTTTACTCTCCAATCCTAACTTTCCACTTGATCCTGACACCAGTGACACCAGTAAGTCACCTACCAGCGCTGCTCAGTGCTGCCCAGCCTGAGGAAAAGCAGGAGAGGACAAGGACTTGAGCACATCCAATGATACCCCAGGCACGGAAAAACCTGAGTTCTAGATAAATGTTATCATGATCAGTCTTCAGCTCGTAGCACTTGCCAAAATTAACCAGCCACTATGCACTGTCACAGTATCAACAAAAAAAAAAGATGCATTTTTGCTCATTTGGTTTTTTTACTCTCTTGTTTCTTTCCTCTATCAAAGGGTAGAAAAAGTTATCTCAATTCACACCTCTGAATGGAATTGCCCCTTTCCTTCCTTACTAACAAGAGTCACTTGACAAAATAAGAGCCTCAGACAGATCCCTTCTCCCAAAAGGATCACCAGCAATATCCAGTCAGATCCTCTGTAGCCATTCCATTTCCATTTCACAGTCAGTCACCTGGTTCTGATTGTCTTTGCTTTATTTAGTGTGGAGCCATGAAGCTCTCAGCGTGTTTGCCATGGATTTAGGAAAGGAATGGGTCTCGTGGGATAAACTCAGACCTTGTTCAAGGCAGTACAGGGAGAAAATCCTTTGCACACCTCGGGTTTTCTGGCTTATACAGTCCACCAAAACATGTCTAACAGGAGTGTGGGCCAGTGTGGGCCTTTGTTCAATAAAACTTTGCTACAAATTCACTTCAGCCTCTATAAATGACACAAATTTACGTTCCACCTGAACTGCTTATGTGTGTACAGGAGCTCTCTGCCACGGGATGCACTGAAGAATCCCACAGGAATCTGAAGATGAAGGCAAAATGTAGCTAAGAGGCAGGAGAGTTATTTAGGTGATGGGGTTTAATGATGTGGTTTAACATCCTGAAGCTCCTGAAAAGTTCTGTCAGTTCTTCAAGGCCAGATGTTTTTCCTGGCAGGTCATGGGAATTGTGATGTTATCAAAGCAACACCTCAAAGCAACGGGCCTGCCCAGAGGCAGAGCGTGTCCACCTCACCCCAGACAAGGTTTCCTGGGGTTTACAAAGGCATCTGAACCAGCAAGAGGCTTTTGAAAGTGGAACAATGAGACTACATGGGGCCGTGGCACTAATTTCACTCTACTAATTTCTCTGGCACTGAAAGGAAAGAACAATACCAGCTAAGCCACCAGGATGACTTTCTGCAGGACCCACTGGTTACCAAACAGCTCTTCCTCAGGCACCAGACACCCAAAACCAGAGGGCAAACAGTCCAGGGTCCATGTAGATCAAAAAACAGTTACTTTTCCCCAAGAAGAAGAGAAGAGAAGAGAATGAAAGCCATACCTCCAAACAGAGACATAAATGATAATCAACAGCAAAAGTGTCAGCGAAGATACTCCACAGCCTACAATTAACGTGACAGAAGGGACCAGCACCTTTTCCATGTTCTGAAAGAGAGAAAGTAAGACATTAAAAAAAAAAGAAAGAAAGAAAGAAATGGAAGCAGCTCAGGAAAAAAAAAAATCAAAACCAAAAAACCCAACAGTTCTACCAGCAAAATCTCATGGCAAGAACTTTCCTCCTAATTGTCACTGTGTCAACTCACCTGACCTTCACATCACACTGTACAAACAAATAAGGTGGAAAGGACACCAGGATCTACCTCTGGTTGGCCCAGACTTTTTTTGGACCTGCTCACACACACTCACACACACCCCAGTGTCAAGTCTGGGTAACAACTCTGATTTTCAGGGAAGGCAACCGTGGGTTGCAAGAGGAGGATCAGGCCCTTCCCATCCAGTGTGAAACTGGGAAGATAATTAATGAGGCACCAGCAGAAGGCAGTGCCTGCACTGGAACAATTACCAATGAGCTCTTCTGGGAACGGTGGTGATGAAGGGTGGAGGATGAAAAGAAGGTGAAAATTTTCCACCAACTACAGACATTCATCTGGAAAAGGATGCAATGAAGCAAGCAAAGGAAAAACAAGGTGTATGTCCTCCCCAGGGACCCAGCATCCAGCCATACCATCCATCAGTTCACTACTCTCACACTGCTAAAAGAGGCATTTTCTCATATAAAGGGATTGGAAAACCTGGTTGGAATTGTTCTGAACACCAAAGATCTGCAGACACAACCGAACTCTTGCTGTAACCTCTCCTAACAGAGTTCTCTGCCCGGCTGTGACTGTGTAACCAACCAACATCTGCCAGACTGATATCACTAAACCTGCCCTGTCCTCAGCTCCGAGTGAGGATCTGGATCCCACTTGGCTTTCCCTGCTGCAGGCTCATTTCCACATCAGTGATCTCTGCTGGCATGAGAGGCAGAGAGGGACAGACCCACCGTGCAGCAGCCACACCAGAACCCTTTATTCAGAGGGATCAGCTCATGTGCAGAGGGGTGGGAGCCCAGTCAGGGCTCAGCACCAACACCCGTCGCTTCGCTCGTGGGCACGAGATGCTTTCTGACACAGCAAGGGCTTAGCATGAGGGGGAAAAAAAACCCACAAATCAAGGCAATTATGCATGAATTTGGGAATGGAACAGGCAGTCCTCTAAGGACTTGACTGCACTGTTTCGTTGGCAGGCAGGACACTGCTCAACCTGAACCTCTGGTCAGCGGGATGCCACGAGGCTGGGGCTGTGGCAGCTCTGTTCCAGGCTACTGAGCCTTCTGCAAAGACAAAATATGTCAGGCAAGGCTCAGAGCTGGGCTCAGGTGGAGCCTGGCCAGCTCAACACATGGGCAAAGAGAACATGTGTCCCTTCACTCAAGGCCCACAGTCACCACAGGTTTACTCCACAGAGACCAACCCTGAAGAGGAGATAAACAACCTCAGTCAAGAGGACTCAGACCCAGTCTGAGTTGAACTCTCCTTGGATTTTGAAGGAGTTGGTAAAATCCTCCTTATTTGCTTATGTTGACCGAGGGTGCCTCACACATTCTGAGGGGGAATTAATTAATTAACGCGAGGATTTAACTCCCCACTCATCAGGGTGAATTAATGAGGAGAAAAACTCTCACCACACCACTGCAGTGAACCCCACAGGAGCTGTTGGGAAGGCTGGCACAAGGTCCTGGAGGACCTGACACAAAATTGAGTGACACACTGCAGAAGCCTGGAGAACAAGGGGTTAATGTGTATGTCTCAAGCATTGGTATCCAGAATGCTGTGGAGCCAACTGAGGAATGCTGTGGCTGGAGAAGGGGCCATTTGGAGGTGGGGCAGCACTTTTCTGGGACAAATATCCCCACCCTGGCTCCTGGAGATAAGCACAACACAGGACAAGAGCAGGAATGAGGTTGAGAAGGGGCCGTGCACTGAAGGGGGATAATCAAGACCACCAAAAACCCCTGAAGCCTCCAACCCATTTCCAGAAAGGTTGAGAAGAATGGTCTGTGTATGATAACTAATTTGCATAGGAAGTGAGAAACTAGAAGGGAAAACTTATCTATAAAAGGTACCCCCATGAAGCCTGGGGGCACCTCAGGAATCTGGACATCCCATGAGTTGGATCAATGCTGGACCAGGACTGGTGATTTCTCATTCTCCCTTTCCTTGTTTCTTCCTTTCTTTCTCTCTCCCCCTCTTTAATCCATCTCCTTCTCCCTCTTCCCTTTCACCCTACCCCTTCATCTAAAATGCCCTGTGCTTACACCAGGAGATCAGGGAATAACATCCCAATTTCCAGGCAAAATGTGTTATTTACTAATAAAACTCTGCAAGTTCTTGTGGACCCTCTGACTTTCACCACTTCTTTCAACCACAAATCTTGGCTGCTTCCTTCCCCTTAAAGATGGGATGCCCTACATATTCAATGGCTTGAATTCCCAGCTGGAATAAGCACCCAAAGGACTTACAGGTTGTTTGAGGGATCTTCACTGGATGCAGAACAGCTACAGACAGGAAATCTGCAATGTCCCCCAGCTTCCTTGAGTTTATTCTGTGAAACAGGAGGCTCAGGACACTCCAAAACTAGACCACAGGTCCCAGAATCCCAGATTGGTTTGGGTTGGAAGGGACCTTAAGGATCATCTGATTCCAAATCCCTGCCATGGGCAAAGACACCTTCAACTAGACCAAGGTTGATCAGGGCCCCATCCAACCTGGCCTTGATAGATACACACACAAAGGGTTTGGATTCCAATCCTAATTCAGTTTGTAGAAAGGATGGAACTTTAAAACAATCTCTCAGCCCTCTTAACTAAAAACTAAAAACTAGAAACTGCAGGAATAACTCGGTGCTGAGCCTCACCAATCCTCCATCATCCTGCATCTCCCCCCACTCAGAGACTCCCAAAATCCTTGTGAGAAAATGTTTCAGCTCACATGTGGATCCTTCCCCTAAACTTCTACAGAGATTAGACCACTGCAAGTTTTGCCATCAAGTCATATGACTGTGTTTTCCATCCTGAGAATTTACTCCTGCCAAATATTCATGGGAAGGCAAGAAGCATTTTTTTTTGGGGGGGAACGAGGTATTTCAATGAAAATATCAACATTTTGATTCATCTTCCATCAAACAAAATTGAAATTGGACATCATCCAGGCAGTGTGAGTGCTGAAGTAGCATATCTTGCTCCTTAGAAATTGAAATGTGGAAGGGAATCTGATTCAGGGGTTTAGAGACAGATGCAATGTCAGGTAAGAAGCCACAGCTTTGCTTCTCCCCCGTGGAGATCCCAGGTGAGCAGCAGCTCTGTCCCACCCCAGAGATGTCTGGTTGTGATAAAAGCACTGATCAGACATGGGTTGCTCCTTGCTCTCTCCCTCTCCAAGCTCACTCCCAATCCTTTTCCTCTCCCTGCTCCTCCCTCACGGCGATGTGAGTTCACATCACACCAACGGTGGCCTGGGATGAGCATCGATTGTGACATTTGATTTAAGTAGGTCTCATTTCACTGACTTTTCATGGGTAACTGGATAAAAGTGGGGGAGGAGCTCCACTAGAGAAAAAAAAAGCCCGACATGTAACTTATTCCTAAACCATCCAGGAGTAACTGAAGGAATGGAGTTTGGTTTTTAAGGGATGAGCAGACTCCATCCCTATATCCCAAGAGAGCAACCCTAATTCCCCTCCCTTCCATATCCTGTCTGATAACCCTCCACCCCCCAAAAATGCTTTCCCCATCCCCTTTCCAACATCACCCACAACCCTCTCCTAGACCCTCTATCAGCTAAGGGAGAGATGTCATGTGCTGGACTATTCCTAGGTCAGATGTTTGCTCACAAACTACACAAATGAGGAGTGGCCAGTTGGAAACCAGATTTTGGTGTAATAACTGGTGTCTCTCTGCAGCCCTTCCCACAGGAAAGCCCCTGATCTGCACCTCCTTCCTCCTCTTTCAACCACATTTTCACAAAAAGGGGGAAGGATTTTCGCTACAGAGATACCATAAAGTTCATCCCTCCACCCAACAGAGAAGTGATGGGATTTTTGTTGGCATCATGAGGGTGGATAACCACAACAAACGCTGGCTGCTCCTTTTGGAATAATAAAATCATTAAGGTTGCAAAAGATCTTAAAGGACAGCAAGACCAACCATCAATCCAACCCACCACCATGTCCACCACTAAACCATGTCCTCAAATGCCATATCCACATGTTTTTTGAACACTTCGAGGGGTGGTGATTCCACTACTTCCCAGGACAGTCTGTTCCAATGCCTTACAACCCTTTCCATGAGGAAATTTTTCCTAATGTCTAATTTACTTGAGGCAATTTCTTCTCATCCTAAATAAATCCTAACGCCTCAGACCTGCGTAACTTAGGATTCTGCTTTCTTTCTTCATTATCAAGGTTTCTGTGTCCTGCCCATCTCCCTTTCCCCATCCCCCTCTTCTTCCCCTCGGCAAACAAATCCTCATTTGTTTGATTTCTAATAAAACTAATTAAACCCCCTGAGAGAAGGTGGTTGGGTGCTGTAGAATCCGAGCCTTGCGAGGGAAATCTCCTTAAAGGAGGAAAAGGGGGAGTGGGGGGGAAACAAGGTTGATTCCAAAAGTAATAATGCTGCCAACAGAAAGACCTCAAGGTAAGGGAGGAAGCAATCCTATGGGATTTTCCCAGCAGCACAGCTGAGGAGAAACTGGTTGTCTGCAAAGGACAGGCCAGGGAAAGGGTCTCCAGGAGCACCTCGAAACACAGATGAAGCCGTGCAGGTTTGGAGCTGGAAAGAAAACTTTTCCCTGAGCCAATCAGGAACAGAGCAGGTCGCTGTGAGCCGCAATTCCTGGGATTCTGTCACCAGGCATGACAAGGGAGGGGAGAAGCAATCAATGACATCAGCCAGGATGGAAATAACGAGCGTTCCTGCCTGGGGCTGCTCCTGTCCTGCCACCTCATCGCTCTGCCTGGCAGGGCAGAAGGACACTCCCCCTTTCCTTTGCAATTTCACCTTGCTTCCTTCTCCTTCTCTGTTTCCTTTTCTCCTCCTTTCTCCCTAATTTTCGCTCTCCTTCTTTGTCTCCCTTTTTTTGGCCATTTCCCATGGCATATTCTGCCTTTTCTTCTTGCCCTTAATGCATCTCTCTGGCTCTCCCCCCTCCAAATTCTCTGCATTTCTCTCTTTCCTTCTCCTGCTTTCTGCAGAATGCCGTGAAAAGCAAGTTGTGCCTGTTCCATTACCCTGCTCTGGCTCCAGGGTCAAACAGGCTCCAATTAGAAGAAAATATTTCTTAATGCTGTGCAGTTTGCCCCAGACCTTACAAGCTGTTCTTTCTGCTTTTTCCATCCTTGATCCTGAGGAAAGCTGAACAAAGTCTTTATAGGTACAACATCACACCGACAACACTCACCGAAAAATTAAACCCTTTATTATGCTCCCAAATTAAACACAGGCATATGAGATTGGAGTTTGGGGGGCTGGGCTCTGTTTGGTTTTAGAAATGTGTTTGCTCTCTGTAATGGTTGCCTTGAGCCTGACTTCCTGCACATCTGAAATTAAAGATTCATGAAGTCAGAGAATTACAGAAGTACCGGTTGCAAGGGACAAACTTCAGCTTTACAATCCAATTTACTGCTTGGAGCAAGGCTACCACTAATATCAGGTGTTGGTTTTGTCTGGATAAGCTTTGGGAATTCTCCAAGATGGAGAGCTCCCATCCCACTGGTGCCCACTCCAGGGCTACACCACTCTCCTGGTGACGGGGTTTTTTCCCAAGGTCACACACGACCAGGGGAGGTTTGGATTAAATATTCACTGAAAGGGTGGTCAGGCATTGGAACAGGCTGCCCAGGGAAGTGGTGGAATCACCACCCCTGGAAGTGGTAAGAAAATATGTGGATGTGGCACTCAGGGACACGGTTTAGTGGTAGATGTGTCAGTGCTGGGTTGGACTTGATGGTCTCAGAAGTCTTTTACAACCTAAAGGATTCTACAGTTCTACAAACCTCACAAGCTCCACTTTGTGGCTTTTCCTCTTGTTAAACCATCAGGCACAAGCCAGAGGAATCTGGTTTTATAATTTTTGTAACTGTCCCTCTGATACCCTCAGGTTGGGATCAGATCTCCCCCTTCATCCACCTCTGCAAGACCGAGCAAGTCCATCTCCTTCTCCTCCCAGGTCATGAGCTCAAAGCAATGAGACTCATCCCACTCTTCTGACAAAGAACTGGACCAGGTGGGTGTGATTTACTCCAAGAATTCTCAGGAATCACTTTACTGTGCCACTGGCCCAAAAGGCTTTTCATGATTCCTGAGATTTCCCGAGATTCCTGATTCTATGATTTCTTAAGCCACAACATATTGATTTCATTTCTGGTTGGACAACTCTTGTCAAAGCAGGGAGATAGATGTTAAAATTGCTGGGAAATAATGTTTTTACCAGTAGTCACAGAATGAACAGCTTTCCAAACAAAAGGGTCCATGTCAGTGCTGCAAGAAAACAACTCAGGAGGGTTGAGTGAGCAAGAGGTGAACGTGCTCTTCTCATCTGCCAAAAAACCACCGATTTTTCCTATCCCCATTTGGTTGGATTCTGTGTTTCTCACTCACATATACACCTCACTGGGATAGTAAAGCACCTGTACCCTACACCAGGACAAAAAGGTATAAAAAGGTCAGCAGCCACCCCAAAGGGCAGAAATCCACAGCAATAAACAGTATCTTTTAGGACTCTGGTAATGAGCGATGCCACGACACCTTCACCTGGGTGAGAACGACACAACTCAGCTCACAATGTGTGTGTCCACCTCTGGGGACTTTCAAGATCATCTCATTCCAACCCCCTGCCATGGGCAGGGACAACTTCCACTAGAGCTAAAACCCCACCCAACCTGGCCTTGAACACTTCCAGGGTTGGGGCAGCCACAGCTTCTCTGGGCAACCTGTGCCAGGGCCTCACCACCTCCTCAGGGAAAATTTCTCCCCAATATCTAATATAATTCTAACTTCTTTCAGCTTAAAGCCATTTCCCCTTGTCCTGTCACTACATGCCAAGCAATGGCAGCCTCCAACAACCTCCAGCCCTCCCAGTTTAGCAGCTGACTGTGACATGATATGGTCTGGAACATCCCTCTGGGCAGTTGGGGTCAGCTGTGTCCTCTCCCAAATTCTTCTGCACCTCCAGCCTCCTCACTGGTGGAGTGGGGTGAGGAGCAAAAAAGGCCTTGGTGCTGTGTAAGCACTGCCCAGCAATAATTAAAACATCACTGTTTTAATAATCAATAATCAACACTCTTTTCAACACAAATCCAAATGCAGCCCCACACGAGCTGCTTTGGAAAAGTTTAACTCCATCTCGAACAAAACCCCGTAAAAAAGTATTTCTCCATCTTTCTTATAAAATTTTATCTACTGAAAGGCCACAATAAGGTCCCCCCAGAGCCTTTTCTTCTCCATTATCCAACCTCTGAGAAGGTCTTCGAGATCCCTGACGAAGGTGTCACTCAGTGGCATCCTTAATAAATTATCTTTCCCCAACTTCTTTCTGGAAAACGCGACATCCCGCCGAGCTCAGCCCCTTGCCACTGCAGGACAGGTCCAGAGGGTTTTTCCCCTTGTTTTGCTCCCCTTGTACCATAACCACAGGCTTCCCATGTCAGAGCTAATAGTCACCCATTATCAGGAACGCATTTGTGGAGCTCAGGGCTCCTTTTCTGCAATTTGACCGCTGTAATGGGCAATTCCGGGTAATTACAGCACACAAAAATCACCCGGAGAGACATCTCAACGTGCTACTATTTATTAACAATTGCCAGCTCCTGGGTGGGTATTGACCCTCCTCTCAAGATACAACGTGGCAACCTGTGTTTAGCGAACGGCCCCGATGAAGCTCTGAGGGCAGAGGAGTGGCCACGCAGCCTCCCTTTAATGGGAACTGTCAGGATAATTTCCTGCGGGCTTGGCAGGGAATTACGGGAGTTAACAGCCCGCATTACCTCCCTGCCAGTCATCAGCACCACGGGCAGCTCGCTGCCACCCCTGAGCCACCACGCTGCACTCCCACAGCCTCAAATTTCCACTCCTGACGCCGAGCAGGGATGGGCCAGGCTTATATTAGTGCTGAGGACCACTCTCCTTCTGCCCCGAACATTCCCACTGCCATTACCCAAAACACACCGTGTTTTATTCCTGTTCCTTTCTGATTATGCTTTGCTTGGCCAAGCTGCTGAAGTCCCTGCTTTATGGAGCTCTGAGGGGCAGCCACGAGTCATTTGGCATCTTTTTGTGGGCTGCAGTTTGGGCATCAGACTGTTGGGACCTCAAGGAGGAGAGTGGGGGTGGAGATGGAGGAGAGCGGGGGTTTATTCCCAGCTTGCCTGCAGGTCAACTGTGGCCACGTGGCTCCACCACTTCAGCCAATCTTTCTCAAAGGCCCCTCAGCTGATCTGCTTTAGATGGCAAACACTGGTTTTAGCTTCTCAGGGGCCTGTTTTGATCCCCTGGAAATAGAGGAGAATAATCCTGCCCTCCATGTCTCGTCCAAAGCTTAACTCAGCTTGGATCTCTGCGGTGTGGAAACGCCTCAGGGGGTTCCTGGGGCTATGTCAGGACAATCAAGAACCAGCATCTCATTCTCTGCTGTGCAATATTAACATAGGAGGTCTGGAGGAGAGAGAGGAGCTCTTGGCTTAACTGTTTGTGAGCTGGCCCGATGCAGTGTCTGGCTTTTAAATCTTTGCTTCTCATGCATATGGAAATCTTGCTCTGCTGCAGCCTTTCCCTTTAAAGCATACTGAGGAGAAAATAAAACCATTTTCCACAATAAAGCTGGTAATAACCAAAATGGCCTATTCCTCTACGGGTATGTGCTCTTTGCTTCTGAGAGAACGGAGGCAGAAGTGAACTTTAATCGCATTGTGCAGCTGCACTGACACAGGCACTGCAGTAAAGAGCAAACCTCATTTCACTCTGTCAGTCCAGGAGAATCAAACAGTCCAGGATCCACTCTGTTGTGGATATATGATATTCATACAAACATTCAAAACAGAGGGGTCCTGTCCATCCTGTTCAGTGCAACATTCACTCCCCACCACTCCCTGAAAGGAGGCTGTGGTGAAGTGAGGGTTGGTCTCTTCTCCCAGGCAGTGAATGACAGGACAAGGGGAGATGGCCTCAAGTCGCACCAGGGGAGGTTCACGTTGGATATTAGGCGAAATTCCTGCCCTGAAAGGGTGGCTATGTACTGGAACAGGCTGCCCAGGGAAGTGGTGGAGTCACCACCCCTGGAAGGTTCAAGAAAGGAGCAGATGTGGCACTTTGCGACGTGGTTTAGTGGGCACGGTGGTATCCGGTTGAAGGTTGGACTTGATGATCTTGGAGGTCTTTTCCACCCTTAATGATTCCATGATTTTCTGATTCATGGAGCAATCCGTGCCCTGAACCTCAGCTGGACATTGCTGGTTGGCACAAGCCAGGGAGCATTATAAAAATTAAATATTAGGGACAATTACAGGACAGCACTAGAGCCACCTCTGCCATGGAATTTATTATTATTGTTACCATTATCATCACCATCATCATCACTGTTACTACTATTACTATTACCAGCATTATTTTCCCATAGGGACATATGCTCTATATGCTCTCTATATCCTCTCTAGGCACATTAAAAATAAGTCTTCTTTCCTGCTCCTTTCTGCTGGGAATTGCCCTTTCTGTGTACTACACAGAGAATAACCAATTCAAATCCTGCAGCTGATTTGGAAGCTGGTTGCCTTCCTCTGTTATAGCTTCACAGCAGCAGCTCTGAGCACCTTGCAGGGAAATGTGGTAAGATTTACACACAGCTAAAATAAAATAAGTCCGTGGCAGATTGGGGATGGAAAATGAGAGTAGAATCCAGACTGTGTTTATCCTGATTTAAGCAGTGTTTTGGTTCCATGCCAGGCGACAGCATTTCACCAAATTATTCCAAAACAGCCCGTTGTTTGTTTTACTATCAGTGTGGTGCTGGTGAGTGATGCCAGACCAGCAGCTCTCCCCCAAAACATGCCTTCCCCATTCCTGTGCATCCTGCCCTTCAGAGAGACCCAGCTGAGGAGCAGGGGGAACACCAGAGGCTTCAGGGTTTGCAGGAAGGTTCCTGCCACAGATGCTCATATCCCCCAGAGAACCCACATCCACCTTCCCTCTCCCCCTGCCTGTTGAAGGCGTTTAGAAAAAGCTTCACCCAAAGCACAGGTCGTGAACACTCGTGCAAAGACTGCACAAGCCACCCCTAAGGCACCTCTTAAACCCTGCCTTTATCCAAGTCATAGAATCATGGAATCTCTGGAGTTGCAAGGGATCCACAAGGATCATCGAGTCACAGAACAACCCCAAAAATCCCACCACGGCCCTGAGAGTGTTGTCCAAACACTTCTGGAGCTCTGTCAGCCGTGGTGCTGTGACCACTGCCCTGGGAAGCCTGTTCCAGTGCCCAAGCACTCTCTGGGTGAAAACCTTTTCCTGCTATGCAACCTAAACCTCCTCTGACACATCTTCAGCTCCCTTGGGCCCTGTCACTGGTCACCAGAGAGAAGAAACCAGTGCCTGCCCCTCCTCTTCCCCTCATGAGGAAGCTGCAGATTGGGATGAGTTCTCCCCTCAGTGTCCTCTTCTCCAGGCTGAACAAACCCTAATTATTCCTTGCAGATGCAATTCCTCTCCTGTAGGATCCAGGTTCCCAGCTCTCTGAAGAGATCACTGAAGATCCCTGCACTGGCAACAGCTCCTGACCCAAACTGAGCTTGAACCAACATCCCTGGAGTAAAACATATGTCCAGACCATTACCAGTGCTCAGAGGCTTTCAGAGGCTCCTTTTCACCTTGGAAAAGGAGATGAAGGGATTCCACCCATTTGGCAGCAGACTGGTGTGCTCTTATGGGGATAATGACAGCTTTATTCCCACTGGAATCCAAAGAGCCCGTGGGATCCAGCATGTTCCCACCCACCCAGTGCCACACACAGCTGGTCACTGGGGAATCCCTGGGGCCAACTTCATGGAGCAGTGACCTCCAAGCAGCACTCCAGGAATCAGCTCCCAGCCCTGACACCCAACTCATTTACAGCTGAGTGATTGGAAAGTAAAGCTGTAACAGCCCCTGGATTTACAGCTGCTCTGAGCCGACACAAACAAACTCAAAAGTGGCCCCAGTAGTGGGATATTCCCTGTCTGGGGAACAGCTGGCATGATTGCCATGTTTAAAAAGAGGGAAAAGAACCATTTGTCAAGAAGGATGAAAGCATTGTCTTCCTTGTGGGAAAAGAGAGGAGTCATTTTGCTTCCACGGATATATTGAATATATTCTGTATATCCTTGTGGTAGGTTGGGCAGGTAGGCAGTGAGACCTGGAGCTGCAGACTGAGTTTTGACTGACAGTTATCCCACCCAGTATAATCCCACTTTCTTCACTAGGCAGTCCTACCATTTAGAGGCAAGTTGCAAGTTCAGATACTCCTAATTACAACCCTGACATTTGTTTGCCCATTTTTGCTCAAAGATTGCCAAAATCTTGCCATTAGGTTTGTCCACTCAGTCATTCACAGACAGCAAAACTATGAAGGGCACAAACCTTTCAGAAACTGCTTCAATTCGGGTTTGAGTAGACATTTGTTGTAAAATAATAATAATAATAATGACTTAATAATGGCAATTTAAGGGCAGCCTTAGCCTTTGGGCAGGGTATAAAAGGCTCAGTGGTGAAGCAGCCTGTCAAAATTACCTAAAGAAGGGCTTTTCCAGGCCAAAGTACTGTGGAGATGGGTGCAGAACTATACCAGAATGACAAGAAACACTCAGCAGTTCCACTGACTCTTCAAACACAACGTGCTTAGTCCCTGAAGTGCTTTGCAAAGGGAGATAATCTCATTTAGCTCTAATTGTGACTCCCACCCTGAGGAGCCCCTGAAGCCCAGCCTCCATCACCCACTTGTTACCATTTTCAAACAAGCCCCTTTGTGATGCTCCCACGCCGTCCCTTGCCTTGGGAGAAGCTTCCCAAAAAACCCAGTGCTCTTGCTTTAAACCTCCCCTGTAAAGCCCTGCCTGGTGCAAAGCCCACAGAGCAATCCTGACTCCGGCAGGATCCATGGATCAGGATGACTAATGCCCTCATGCTGTTTACATGGGCCCCCACACCCGCCTCTGTCCAAGCATCCTTGTGTCTCACATGGAAATTTCAGCCAAATTCCACCTATTTTGGGTCAGGGTGTCTTTGTGGCTCACTCAGCGCTGAGAAGACTGAAGTTGTGCTCCACAGCTGAAGCCTCCCAGGTGACACCGTGGTCCAAACAGCAGGTTAGAAATATATAATTAACAATGGATCAGCAGCTACAGTTAAATATGGGAAGTTGTGGACAGACTGTGGGATTTTTGGCTTTCCCATCTGCCTCCATCCCACTCCTCCACCTCCCACAGACGTGCTGCCCCTCTGCCACATTCCTGTCTTTACACACAGCAAGGAGCAGACACGAAGGGGATCTGGTTCACAGAATTACAGGTAAAAGGGTGGGGAAAACCCTGACAAGCCCAGCTCACCCCTCACCCTGCAAAGCCACTGAAGGCTCCCCCAGCCTCTTCAAGACAGCCTTTGCTGATGGAGGCTCTCAGTGCTTGGCTCTCCCTGCAGTCAGGTTTTCCCTTGTGCCTGAATTAAATCTCTCACTCTGCAATTTGAGTCCTATCCCCAGCAGACACAGAAAGCAGATTACTCCCTCTCCACAGACACCTTCTACCCCTTTGAAGACTATTATCCTCTTTCCCCTCAGCCTTTTCTCCTTCAGAAGGGAGTCAAAATGTCTTGCAGAGCTCACCCCTGCTCTCCATCAGTGAGGAGGTGCCACACCAAACACTCTGACACATCCTCTCCCACACACCCTCCACACTCACCAGTCATCCTGTTTGGCCCCAAAACACAGCAGCCCAGACAGGTACCTCTCACCACCCTCTGTTCACATTTCTGGCCCTCAAATCTGCACACACTGAGCTTTCAGGAAAGGGAAAAGTGGGGGAATTGGGAAGAACTTGGTGTCCAGGCTTAAGTCCACAGCTCCTTTAGCAGAGCACTGTGCTGTGGCTGGGCAACAGGGCAGCTGTCACACTTGCTAAGCTGCTTTCATTAGGTACTGCAGCTCAAAAACAAGCACCAAAGCCCTCAGGAATTCCTGGACACTCAGTATCCCAGACATTGATGGCGAGGCTTTAATTTGAACTGAAGACAAGGGACCAACCTCAGCCCTGCCCCGCTGCTGGGGTCACTTGGTTAATGCCAGTGCATTTGCACCAAAGGGTGAATTTGGCTTGGAATTTCTCCCACTGAATCCCACAGAGCCTCTAAGCTCCCAGCCACTTGCTCATGTTCCTCTCCCACGTCCCCTTCAGATGGAGAGATACAGGGTGATGCAGCATTTGCCTGCAGGAGAGACACTGCCAGGTCTGTGCAGAGCTCAGGGAAGATCTGCAGCCCCACAATGCTGCAATCCCACCACATGGACTTCAGTCAGGAGTTAAAGACCTGGGCAAATCCACGAGGAACTCAGCACAGGAAAGCTGTCAGCTGGGAATGTCTCCCGAACTCCCGGTTGGATCGACAGCTCAATCTGCAGACAGCCGAGAAGGAGGTGGGATGCTGGGTGACTGCTTATTATGCTGAGCCAAATCCTCCCATTATTACCTTCTGTGCTACCTGTCTTCTTTTAATATATTCAAGTGTTGTCTCTGCTGGAAGCACAGCACTGAGAGGGATTTCCTGCCCCGCTCGTCTCTCATTCCTTGCCTGTCTGTGTTCAAACACCGATCACTTACTTGCTGATGGGATCCCTTCTTAGGTATCTGCAAACAGCATTTAGAAAGAGCAATCTGCAGGCACATCTCCCACCAAAACAGCAAACCTGGGGTTATTCTGGCACCTGGAGCACACCACAAGCTCCATCAGTAATGCCCTTCCTCTAAAAACCCGACACAAATCATCTGTACATTGACTCCAGGTCCTCTCCAAACTCAAATGAGATTTAGCCCTAATTCACTCTGCAACACACACTGACAGACTTCTCATCACTGACAGAGCAAACATTTAAAAGCAGGTGATTTCCAGCATGTAGGATCACATTCCAGCCCCTTTGCTGAGAGGCCACTTTGGAAAAATAATGGCATTCTTTTAAGAGGCAGTTAGACTGGGGGTTGGCCCGTTTGGCCACCTCAGGGCATCACACATCCTCTCTCCTTCCTAATCTTATTATGGGAGAGAGTAGGAGGGGAAAACTGTCTGCCCAGCTGGTTCATACTTTGTCTTCTCCATTCTATCCACGCCTGATGAAACTCAGGAGGGTTAAACTGGATTTAGTGAAAGGAGCATCCCTGCCGAGCGAGGCAAAGCCCAGCTTGTGATTTACGGAATCACAGGCTGCTCCTCCAGACTGCCACAGACCCTGGGGAAAAACACCCCTGAGAAAACACAGCAGCTGCTCCTGCTGTGGAGCAGGAAATGGGCAAAGCCCAGAAACCCCCAGCAGCACTTCCTTCCCCGATCCCAGCACAAAGCTCTCCTGAGATGAGCAGGAGTCCAGCTGGAGCGTCCCTCCATCGCTCCCACCTTGGCATCTTCACATCCCGGGAGAGTTCAGCGGTAACAGCACAAATCCCCAGGAAATCTTAGGCAGTATTTCCAGTTCAAGAGGCATAATCAGCTCCTAAGAGACACTCTACACACAGCAGCATCCTGGAGAGGACGGGGTGATTGCAGGAAGAGGTGCCAACAGCGCGAACGCTGCAGCTCGGGGAGGATTTGGACCTCAAAAGCCCAAATATTCGCAGCTCAGCAATGTTCACCCTGGCACAGCTCTTGCTAAAACCCAGCAAGAGGAGGCTCCTAACGCTCTGCCAGGGAAATGACAGCACTTGGTGCTTCCTGTAGCACCCTTCAGGCTCGGGGCACTGTGCAAATGTGGCTGCACAGAGCCCGGAATGTCACCTGCAAGGGTGCTGCAGCTGGAGAAAGGGAAGCAGAAAGCAAGGAAGTGATTAGCTCAAGGTCATAATTTCACTTACAGCCACAGAAACAGCTCTGGCTGTAGCCTGTCCAATACCCCCTGAGACACCAGCCTAATAAACTCTTCCCTAGACCCCTGCACAAACTGGCAGTGCTTTGATCTCTCAAGACTTCGAGCTGGACAACAAAACCAAGGATCAGAAAAGTCCAACTCCTGAATCAAAGAGTTAATATTGCAGAAAAAGCAGCATTGTTATTAACTAAACCTGGAAACTGCTGTAAACAGGAGAACTGGCAGTTCTCAGTGTATGCAGAAGGCTTTGTTCATATCCAAACTCCAAATCTCATGTGATAAACGGTGGAAGAATATAAATGTTCAAATGTTCACCTCCAAACAAAGTTCCCCAGTCTTGCCTAAGTGAAACTGCTACGCTTTTCCATCCAAATGTTGTCAGAACTGCTACACCCTTACAAAATATTTGATTCATTAACATCTTTTTTGGTTGTTTTTGTTTTTTGCTGCTGGAAAACCTGGATCTACTCCCTGAGCAAGCAGAGCCCTACAGAGGTTTAGGAGCTTAAAATAACCCACGTTGTGTCTGTGCACTCTCCATGAAGCACACAGACCTCCCGTGGCACAGGACAATCCTTTCAGGGGGAAGATCTTCAAGGTACAGCAAGAACTCTAAAGGTGGCTTCCAACCCAAAATATTCTGGGATGATCACACCAGACCCGGGTGTTGATTCCCTTCCCACAGCCAAGAGGGACACCGAGAGTCTACTCTCCAGGATAAATTTCCCAAGGGTAAAAGGGATTTCTTATCCTCTGCTTCAAACACAACGTTGGCACAATTCCAGGGAAGAACAAAGGAACTGAGAGTTGAGAGAGGAGCTCAGGAGGTGGTGTCCCCATGGGTAGGGAACACACCATGAAAGGTGCTTTCCATCAAAGCAAACCGGAGGTAACAAAGAACAAACCCTCTTGGAACATCCTGGGAAAGAATCACAGAATTATGGACTCGTTAAGGTTGGAAAGGATCTCTAAGATCATTAAGTCAAACCATCAGCCCAGCACCACTAAACCATGTCCTCAAAGATCACAACCACATGTTTTTTAAACACTTCCAGGGATGGTGACTCCACCACTTCCCCCAGGCAGCCTGTTCCAATGCTTGACAAACCTCTCCACGAAAAAATTCTTCCTAATATCCAATTTAAACCTCCCCTGGCACAACTTGAGGCCGTTTCCCCTCATATCACAGATCTGCTCATTGTGGGCACTCACTTGCCTTGCCAGTGCACACCCAACACCCCACAAAACTGTCCAGGTGCCCTAAAACCCTCCCAGGTCGGGGTCTGCCTGTCAGTAAACTCTGACACACAGGTGAGACCTTCCAAAAATTTAGCACAGACATAACAAACTCCACACCCCAACAGGTTCCTGCCACCAGCAGCTCTCAAGCTTTGCCAAGAGCAGAAAGGAGAGCAGAGCTCATTCTGATCAGCCTTGTCTCTGCAGACAAGTTGTAAGGAGGGGGAGAGAGAGCAGAGAAGTCTTTGTACAGACTTACTACAGTCCTAAGTGCTGTATGAATCATAAAATCATGGAGCAGTTTGGGTTGGAAGGGACCTTAAAGATCATCTCATTCCAACCCTCTTGCCATGGACAGAGACACCTTTCACCAGGTTGCTCAAAGCACCATCCAGCTGCCCTTGAACTGAGCTTTAAAGCTTGGTTGACTTTATGAAGGCCAGTCCTAAGCAGGTGGTCAGCAGCAAGAACACCAAACTCAAAAGAGGCAGCCAAAGAGTGAAAGTCTCTCCTGGCCATCCTCAGGCTCATGCTCTACTTCCTTCCCACCTCCAAAAATTGCCACCACAAGCCTGACATGCAGCTCTGCAGTTTGCTTTTGCCCTCATTCCCTGTGAGCACTGCTGTTATGCTGGTGTAGCACCACAGAGTGTCAATGCCACTGCCCTCCCAGGCTGGGCAGGGCATAAAACTAAACAAAAAGACAGTCCCAAAATGCTTGTCTGTGTTCCTTCATTTAAGAGGTTTTAATCTTTCATGATGGTCAAACAGCAGTTGTGCCAAACCAGTGCAAGAGGCTGCCTCTGGAAATAGCAGGGTTCAAGGGAAATCAAACACAAATCTGAACTCCAGCTTCTGAGCTGGATCTGAACAGCTCCATCAGGGCTTGGGGATGTCTGCCTCCCAAACTGATTCAAAACACAGAATTTTCACCCTCCAGCTTCGCTGAAATCAAGGAAAACTGCTTCCTTTCCCTGCCACATGAGCAACTCTCAGGTCCCAATGCGGGGAAACTGTCCTTGGCAGCAGCAACTCTCATCCCAAAATCCTCTCAGAGCCTTTTTTTTTTTTTTCTTTTCCTCCCCGCAAAGAAGCTGAGCCCATACCAGGGTTACAAATATTTCAAACTGCCAGGGCCAAAGACTCCAGAAGGGGAGATTTATAGCAATAAATAATATTAATGACCCAGGCGGACGGAGCTTCTTGTCCTGAGAGCTCCAAAGGCACATGAAAAACGGCCCCATAAATGTCACCACCGCAGACACCAACGATGACGAGATGCCACCTCTGGGGACGGGAGGCAACGTGGGCTTGTTCAGAATGAGATTTGGTGAGGAAACCGAGGGAATGAGGACCTGGATGAGCACGGTCCCGCCAGCTCACAGGGCAGGAGATGGGTCCCAGCCGGTTCACCTGAGCTCAGCCTGGATGATGCTCCACAGCATCATCAAAGCTTTGGCTCTGCGTAGCAGGAGGGACTCAGGAGACATCCAAGCCCCAGTTTTCCCCCAAACACGGCCAAAGGACTCATCCTGATGCTCATGAAGCTGGGAAAAAATGAGTTGTGAAAACATAACCCAGCCAGTGGAGTTCGAAAGAGGACGAAAGAAGTAATTTTAGGCCTAAACCCCAAAGGAGGAGCTGTGAGTTTAGTTGCAGATATAATAAAACATGCCTCGGGGAAGGAACCTGCATCCTCCTGCAGACAAGCCCACTCTCAGATGCAAAAATTCTTACACCAACCCTGTGTTATCCAGATAACACTCCAAACACCTGGAGCTGAGGGAGCAGCAGTATCTGGCCGTGTCAAATTAACCATTTTGTCCCCAGGCTGCTTAGTTAAATAATACCAAGCACTGTGTGAACACAAAGTCTCCATGAGAGAAACTTCTGCTTCAGCCAAGGCAAAGATTCCTTTTGCTTTTCCCACACTGCCTGATTCTCTGCCCAGAAGATGGAGCAGCAGGGGACCTTCACCAGCAGCTCAGCTGCACATCTGGGCTCGCTTCACCCCAGGCTTTGACTCAGAAGCATTCCTGCAGCAGAAATCCCAATTTATTCTCTCCAACCATGCAATCTCCCTAAACTTTGTCAGGACACCTTGGAGTCCTTCCCATGCAGGACAAGGCTCAGCCATCAATCACCGTGGGGGTCACCACAAACCCTGGAGACAGACACTCAAGCTGTTGTAGCTTGGGATGAAGGGTGAAGCCTTGCTGCTGGCAGGACACAGCCCTGCAAGCTCCCAGGGCAGGGGATGGCTCCCACCTGGCTCACCTGAGCTCACCCTGTCCACCTCCAGCAGGCTGGATCCCATTCCTGGAGAGCACCAGCCCAGCAGGCTGGTTCACAGTGCCCACTTGGTTCACAAGGGGAACACAAGGAAACAAAGACCCATGGCAGGGATGCCAATGCCAAAGCAACCAGCCCATTCCAGGCCCCTTCCAAGCAGGAACTCACTCCTTGTCCTACCTCTGAGCGTCCTTCAACCAGAGCATCTCTACCAAGACCAGAAACTTGGTGCCTCTCTCAACAGGCCCCCAAAAGTGGCTCCACCTGACACCACTTCAGAGCCCTGTGGTGGCTGGGCCTCCACGGGGCCCGGGCAAACACAACCAACACTGTGTCTTTAAAACCACTTCAGTGCAGATGTTGTTTCCATGGTAACTAGTGGACCAAATACATTAGTGTTTCTAATAATAAACCAAACCTTCATCTTGGAAAATGTGATCCCCCCCCTCTCCTTTACCACCCTCACCCTTCCTTTCTTCTTTTCCCCTCCCCTTTTGCTGAATTAAGCCAGCATTTAACAAGCAAGCCATAATTAGTAAATAATTGCAAGGGCCCAGTAACTCCCAGTGCCCAGGCAGATGGAGAAGCTTTAGGTGGAGGAGAGGGGGGGCTTTGCTCTGTGAACCTGGGAACTGTCCAAAACAAAAAAGGATGAACTACTTAAAAAAAAATAAAAAATAAATTAAAATAAATAAATAAATAAAAAGCACAA
>VYXB01003930.1:140201-155040 GCA_013397135.1 Pachyramphus minor | reverse complement strand
GAAGGGGTGGGGGGACCGCCACCCCCATCCCACCGACCCCCCATCCCACTGACCCCCCAGCGGACCTGCAGCTCTAGTCCTGCCCCTGGTCCCGGTCTGACCCCTCCGTCACTGCGCGCCCATGTCGATGTCCCCCTCCTCCAGCCCTCGGGCTGCCCTGTCTCACTGGCCCCATACACACCTCCCCAACCCTATAGCCATGCCCTGCATATCCCATATACACCTCCCCAGCCTTATAGCCCTCTCCCACATACCCCATATACACCTCCCTAACCCTAAAGCGCTGCCCCACATATCCCACAGACATCCCCTTACCCCATAACCCTGTCCCACTTATCCCACATACACCTTAGCCCTATAGCCCTTTCCCACATATCCCATATACACCTTCCTAACCCTCTAGCCCAGCTGTCCCATGTGTGCACACAGAACTGCACAGCCTTGTCCCACACACCCCCTCCATGGATGCATAACCCTATAGCCCTGTGGCAGACATCCATCCACAGGGTCATGGATCCAGAAGGATCCATAACTGTAACTTTGGCCCATGTATCCCATATATACCTCCCTAAGCCAATAGCCGTGCTCCACATATCCCACAGTCATCCCCTTACCCCATAATCCTGTCCCACATATCCCACATACACCTTAACCCCACAGCCCTTTCCCACATACCCCATATATACCTCCTTGACCCTATAGCCCTTTCCCACATATCCCATTACATCTCCTTAACCTATAGCCCAGTCCCACTTATCCCATATATGGGTGCACAACCTTCTGGCTGTCTCCCAGGCACCCAAAATGTGGGTGCACAACCCCACAGCCTTGTGACACACCCCACATACGGATAAATAGTCCTATAGCTCTGACCTACACGGTCCAAATGCACCTCCCCATCCCTATACCACATATCCCATATATGATGCATAATTCCATAGTCCTGTCCTGATATACTCCTTGCACCCCCCTCAGCCCCATCCCTCATCCCACATATCCCCCACATCTCTGCTCAAAACCCCATATAGATGTATATGAACCCCAATATGTGACTCCACCCTTCCCCTTGTTAGCCCTCAGTTGTCTCTGTCCAGGGTCTCCAAAGGCCAAGACAGGAACCCCATCATCCCAGAGCTCTGGGCATGGCAGGGATGTTCCTGTGTCATGGCCAGAAGGACCTCAAGGGGTCAAAGGCACAGAGTTTCTGATTTTTCATGGCATCTTTTCAGGCTGGGGAAGAGCAGCAGGGCAGAGGAGGGGTCATAAATGGGAAAGTCTCCATGTGAAGTTTGTCTTTGTCCCACAGGTGGGATGGTTTCATTGGGAAAAATTATTGCAGCCCCATGTCCACTTGAGAATACCATATTGAACCCAACCCTGCCCTCTGACAGTTTGAACCCATTCCCCCTTTTCCTGTCTCTCCATGCCCTGTCCAAAGTCCCTCTCCAGCTCCCTTGGAGCCCCTTTAGGCACTGGAAGGGGCTCTAAGGTCTCCCCAGAGCCTTTTTGTCTCCAGGCTGACCAAGCCCAGCTTTCCCAGCCTGGCTTTTCATCCTTAACTCTCTCCTCAAGCTTTTCTGTTTAAGTGAGCACAAAGGGCTAAGCCAGGGAAAAGTGGAATCTCAGTCTCTTGCCTCACATCCCAGGGCACAGCCATCCCCCAAAAAGTACAGTCAGCACCCAACAAGTACAGTCAGCACCCAAAAAACACAGTCATTTTCCACCCATTTCTCCTGTGCTTTGTCCAGTCTTCTCTCCTGCAACATGGTCACGTCTGGAGTGCAAACGCAGAAAGTGCAGAAATGAAAAGGGATGGGGAGAAGCTGAGGATCCATGTGGATAACCTGGGCTTCATGGGAGCCTGGGCCAGGCTGTGGGGCCAGAGCAAAAGGGCCATATGCCCTCACTGAAGGGACATGGGTGAGAGATGTCCCCTCTCCACAGCTGACCATCCTCAGAGGAGCGGTGCCAGCAGCGAGCTCACGGCAGCTCCAGATGGAGCCAAGCTGCTCAGCAGCCTTAGGTGTGTCACAGATGGCCTGGACATCTCGCTGCTGCTGACTCCAGCAGACTGCCCTGACTTACAGACAAGTTTTTGGCAGGTCTGGGCTCTGTGCACGCACTGACCTGCTCCTCACGCAACGGGACGGAGCCTCCCTTCACCTCCCCGTGGGAGAACAGTCTGGGAACCAACAGGGAACGGGACATCAGCACGTCCTCACTGATCCTGGGGTGATTATCTACTCAGATCCTGTTTTACTCACAGCACTGAGGCTTCCTGAGTTACTGCTGGCTTGGATTAAAGCACTTTTCACAGTTAAAAACAATAAAATAATAAAAAAGGCCAAATTAATATATCTGTAGGAGTTGTCAGCAACACACAGAACATTATCTATTTTTTTAACCCCTGGTGCTCATCCAGAGCTTTCTAAATGTCTGGACCTACTTAATGTCTGGGCTCCTCATCCCTGGAAGTGTCCAAGGCCAGTTTGGAAAAGGCTTGGAGCAACCTGGGCTGGTGAAGGGTATCCCTGCCCATGGCAGGAGGTTGGAATGAGATGATCTGGAAGGTCCCTTCCAACACAAACCATTCCATTATTCTGTTCCATGTCCACCCATCTCTAGGATATAAATCTGTCTTCCCTGGATGGGCAGCTCTTCACATGATCCCTGCTGAGCTAAATCACGTCATCTCTTGGAGGTTCTCAAGTCCTGGTGTTGTTCTCTGGTCTCCTCCATCCACCTTCTCCCATTCACCAACATCCTTCCTGGAAGGGGCTGGGAGATCCAAGGCCAATCCCAGAGGAAAACCAAATCCTCCTGTGTGTACTGCTCCTATTTCCAAGATCTGCATTATTTAGTTGTTCTGTTTATTCACTGTCACCCAGAAAAAAAAAAAAGCCTTATTTATGATGTGTACAAATAATGACAAATATTCAGACTCTACCAACCAGCTCTGTGTTCTCATAGAAAGTATTAATTTAGCCTGACAAAATCTATTTTCCATAAGTTGATTGCTATTAATTCCTCTGTTTTAATGAGCGTGCTATTATTCAATTATAATCATAATATTACCCACAATCCCCTAATTTTTGGATCCTCTATCAGACGTTGTGTTACTGTGCCTAAGACAGATGTGAGGCTGCTGCTCTTCCAGGCACATTCTCCTCTCTCCAGATTTTGGGATTCCTTCCACCTTTCTTTTCCTAAAGAGCAATGATCCCCAATTAGTCTTAAACCTGCTCTTTCAAAATCCTTGCCCACAAAATTGCTCTGTCTTGTTTCTCTTCCCCACATCTCACTTTATTAGATGATGTATAGCATGTGTTCAAGCTGCTGCTGTAATGACAAGTATTTCATTAGCCTGGGATGTGGATTAAGTAACCAGGCTCTCTTCCAATTACAGAATACAGGAGTTTATTGAAATTTCTGCATTATTATAAATAAATCTGTCATTTCCAGCTAGTAACAAACCAATACCATTAGGATTTATTTTGGTTTTAGTAGACTCTACATTTCCTTTTTTATTAATTTTCACCATTCTGAAGAATAAAATTCTTACACCTTTTTTTTTTCCCCCTCAGCTTATGTTTTTCAAGCATTTAATTTGTATTATAAAATCACAGAATGGTTTGGGTAGGAAGGGACCTTTAAGATCATCCAGTTCCACCCCCTGCCATGGGCAGGGACACCTTCCACCAGCCCAGGTTGCTCCAAGCCCTGTCCAACCTGGCCTTGGACACTTCCAGGGATGGGGCAGCCACAGCTTCTCTGGGCAACTTGTGCCAGCACCTCACTGCCCTCACAGGGAAGAATTTAATTCTAATATTTAATCCAACCCTGCCCTCTGGTAGAGCCTTATTTTTTTTAATCCAGACTGACCAAGCCCAGCTCTCCCAGCCTTTCATCCTTAACCCTCCCCTCAGCCTTTCACCCCAAGCACAAATGCTCAGAGCTCTGCTGCTGAAATCATCAGATCTGTGCACACCCACAGACACCCCCTGCCCCAAGGAACCTCAGCTGCCTTCAGAAGTGTGAAAACATTTGCCTTAACATCACTTCCAGTCCCAAAGTCCAGCTTTACTCATTTCCCAGCTTTCAAAGTAGACTAGGACAGATCTGGGCCAGACATCAACTGAAGTAAACCTCATCCAAAAGTAAAATAAAAAACAGGGGGGGAAAAAAAAAAAAAAGAAAAAAGAAAATAAATCAGAGAAACGACAAGAACAGGAAACCCCAGGGAAAGTATCAGAAAACAAATAACTCTCCCTGGATGCTGCTCCTGGTCTCAGACTCCCATGGCAGAAAAACTGACAGCACAGCACTGAATGCAAGATCAGGATAAAATCTATCCAGGGCCAAAGCCACACTTGGCACTTGGCACAGCCTGATATCCATTTCTAGATGCAGGGAGAAAGAGCACAGAGAGATATCGAGGCAAAAAAAATATAATTTAAAAATTATAATAACCACCTTTTGCTCTTCAAAGAGCTGGTCTGGTGCCTGCTTATTTATCCTGAGTTGGACTCAAAGAAATCAATTGGATCAAAGCCATCTAGTTTTTACTTTAGAAGCTGCTATAAATCACATCCAGGATGGGTGCTGTGGATGTGCTGAGTCAGGAACTTGGTGTAAATCACCTCAGAATAAGTCCAACCACGCCATTTAATAGAAAATGAAAGTCTAGTCCTCATTACTACCATTGATTATTAATTAATTAGTTATTACCAGTCATTAAACTACTCAAAAGCTCCAAAGAGCATGTCCATTCCTCTGGTTTTAATCTCCTCAGAAGAATAACTTTTCTTTCATCCTTTCCTTCCTCTGTGCAAATCTGCCTAATTACCTCTTCTCTTTGCCCTGCATTCCCTTTGATGGGAACACATCTGCACCTTTTTGGGATGTAGCTTGGAGATGGGTCTGGAAAACACATTTGCAGAAGGGAAGAATCACCAGCCTGTCCTCCCTGTCCATGAGCCAAGAGGAAGGTTAAGATCAGTCTCCAGCAAAAGGTTTTTTGGGCATTGCACCATCCCAAGGGGAACATGATCCATCAGCTTGGGGTCTGCTCATCACTTCACTCAGGCACCCAGGGGAGGTGTCAGCATTGCCTTATTCCCAGGGTGGATGCAGAAACATGGAATGGTTTGTGTTGGAAGGGATCCTAAAGGTTGTCTTGTTCCAGAACCCCCTGGAACTGCCATGGGAAGGGACAACTTCCACTAGCCCAGGTTGCTCCAAGCCTCGTCCAACCTGGCCTGGAACACTTTTCCAGGGATGGAGCAGCCACAGCTTCTCTGGGCAACCTGTGCCAGGGCCTCCCCACCCTCACAGGGAGGAATTTCTTTCTAATAGTCCATCTAACCCTGCCCTCTGGAAGTTCAAAGCCATTCCCTGTGTCCTGTCCCTCCATTCCTTGCCCAAAGTCCCTCTCCAGCTCTCCTGGAGCCCCTTTAGATACTGGAAGGGGCTCTAAGTTCTCCTCAGAGGTTTTTTATTCTCCAGGTGAACACCTCCAGCTCTCCCAGCCTGGCTCTAGAGCAGAGTGGCTCCAACCCTTGGAGCATCTCTGGAGCCTCCTCTGGACTCATCCAGCAGCTCCACATCCTTTTGATGTTGGAGGCCCCAGAGCTGGACACGGAATTCCAGGTGGGGTCTCACAATAACATCAGTCTTGTGATTTTTGGGTGATCCCATTCACGGTTTCTGAGTGTTTGGCCTTGTCCAACAACATCTGCTGCAGATCACACATGGAATGCTGTTGAGAGAGGTCTCATGGCATCTTTCCATGGTCCAGGGAAACACACCTGAGGGAATTTCAGTCTTGCTGGATGCAGATCCCATCCTGCCCAGGTAGGGTAAGGTTGAACCACCAATTATTACCTAAAGCCTCATAGTTCAGGGCAGATCTGAAATCCTAAACACTGAATTTTGTAGTAAAAAGATGATTTCACGGGGATAAGTTCAAATGACAACCCAGATACATTTTAAAAGGTCACATTTTATATTTGAATGTAAAATACGTCCATCGTGGATCTGATTAAAAGCTGCAGAAGAAAATGGGATATTAATGAACAGGTCCATGAGGGGAGGAACATATGTGTGTGTGTGCCTGCCTGTGTGTTCAGGCTTCATCTGCAGAGCACAAAAAAAGCCTTTGATTCCACAGAAAAATACACTGGGTTTGTAGTGGGAAACCCATGTTCACAGCTCAGAGGCAAAGAAAAAGAACAGGGTTTGAGTTATTCACAAATATTGAATCCAGGTACACTAATAAGGAAGCAGAATTATTTCTGAGGCAGTCTCAGGGGTGGAGGGAAGAAAGAGGAAACTCTACTAAAGGGAAACGTGGGCAGAATATTAGAGAAGAGTGTAGTGAGGCTGATTACAACCCAGTGAGAAAGGAGCTGTGGAAATCCCCAAACCAGACTGGTGTAAAAACCATTGTACTGGGAGGGTTTTAGCAGGAAACCTGGTGAGTTGGTGGGTCTCTGATGGTGTGGTCAGATTTAGCTCTGGTGTAATTCCAGTGATGCTGCACAAGGAGATGTTTCACCGTGTGTTACAACGTGACTGTGAACATTATTTGAGCCCTTGATGGTAAAAAGCAATTAAACACTGCCTTGTAAATTTAAACAGGAGATAAGGACATTCTTAAGGACTTTTCTCCAAGAGAAATGCTGCTCTGAAGAGGAATCTGCACAAATTGCTGTGGGAAGAGGCATGGATTGGGTCAGAGAGAGGCTTTAAAATGGGGGTAAATATTTGAGACTTAAATAACACAAGGGATCTCCAGGAGTTTCTTCCAACCTCAACCATCCTGTGGTTCTCATGCCTCATGTGGGCCATTCCCCCTTCACTAACCAGGCAGGTCATGTGAGTCCTTGGCACAGCTCCAGCTGGCAGACTGATTATTAATTTGGAGAACAAACCAGAGATGAAGTCAAAGTTAATCCTTTTCGTGGGATTCCCAAAAGCAATTTTCATTTCCAGCCAAAGGCTGGCCCGAAGCTCCTTTCAAACACTTTGGCTCCACACAATAACCCAGGACACAAAAAGATCTGCAATCATTTCTCTGCAGAAAGTGTGTTGGAGTCACTCTGCAGGACCTCAGGGTTGAATTAACAAGTGGATGGTTTCCCAGGAAAAAAAGGGACATGAAAAGGTTTGTACCTTTTGAAAAAAACAGGCGGATTAGAAATAAAGTAAAATAAAATAAATCTTTGATTGGCTGCTAAAACAGTCACAAAGCATCTCATGCCAGAGAGGGAAATGCAGAATTTAATGAAATACTATTTTAAATATGGGTTTAAGTCAATCTTTAACACTGTAGCTGCTCAGGATGTTTTGGACACCCTCAGTACCAAAGCAGGGATCGTGGTTTGGTTGGTTTAGACCTTCCTCAGGATTAAATAAAACCAGCAAAACTGTTTCACAAGGGTCATCCTGTTATCCAAGAGACAATTTTCCCTTCCTGTGATCAAACCACTGATTCAAAGCCTGGCTGAAGTCTCAGTTATGCCACTGACAATCCTGGGGGACATCTCATACATCCAGCAGGTCAGTTTGGGCTACTGGAGCAAAACTGATTCTCCTGGGAAAAATCCTGAACTTGTACATCCCTAAATTTAAAGTGTAGCACCAATTTGGTAAATCCATGTAATCCAACCTGAAATCTGAAGCTCCAGTGGAGTAACTGATTGTCCAGGAATTTTCCTACTCTGATTTAGAGAAATCAAGTGTCATCAACCTCATTTAGCTCAAAGCCGAAAAAGGCAACCTGACCTGGGCTGCATCTCCCCCTCTGCTGTGTTCTGATGAAATCCCACCTGGAGTGCTGTGTCCAGTTCTGGGATCCTCAGCACAGGAATAACATGGACATGTTGGAATAAGTCCAGAGGAGGCCACGGAGATGCTCCAAGGGCTGGAGCCCCTCTGCTCTGGAGCCAGGCTGGGAGAGCTGGTGGGGGTTCACCTGGAGAAGAGAAGGCTCCAGGGAGACCTTGGAGCTCTTTCCAGTGCCTAAAGAGGCTCCAGGAGAACTGGAGAGGAACTTGGGACAAGGGATGGAGGGACAGGACAAGGGGGAATGGCTTTAAACTAAAAGATTCAAGCTACACATAAGGATGAGGTTATTTCAGTTGATGTCTGGCCCAGATGTGTCCCAGTCTACTTTGAAAGCTGGGAAATGAGTAAAGCTGGACTTTGGGACTGGAAGTGATGTTAAGGCAAATGTTTTCACACTTCTGAAGGCAGTTGAGATTCCTTGGGGCAGGGGGTGTCTGTGGGTGTGCACAGATCTGATGATTTCAGCAGCAGAGCTCTGAGCATTTGTGCTTGGTGTGAAAGGCTGAGGGGAGGGTTAAAGATGAAAGGCCAGGCTGGGAGAGCTGGGTTTGGTCAGCCTGGATTAAAAAAAGGGTCTGGAGGGAACTTAGAGCCCCTTCCAGTGCCTAAAGGGGCTCCAAGGGAGCTGGAGAAAGACTTTGGACAAGGGGTGGAGGGACAGGACAAGGGGAATGGTTTTAGACTAAAAGAGGGGAGATTCAAGCTACATTTAAGGAAGAAATTTTTCCCAATGAGGGTGTTGAGACACTGCCAAAGATTGTCCAGAGAAGCTGTGGCTGCCCCATCCCTGGAAGTGTTCAAGGCCAGGCTGGATGGGGCTTGGAGCAACCTGGGCTAGTTGGAAATTCTCTCTGCCCTTGGAACTGGATGATCTTTAAGGTTCTTTCCAACCCAAACCATTCCATGAGAAGGAAACTGAGGCCCACAGAGGAGATGTAAATGGATACAGACCTGTGAGAGGGCACAGATAGAACTCTGTTTTTTGGAATAAAGAGTCAATAAATACACCCCTACATCCTGTGCTGGGATTCCTGGTTTCTTCACAGAAAGGAAAAAAAACAAAACAGGTCTTTTGAGCCACTATAAAACTTCCCACTCAGCTACTGAGGTGGCTCAGTCTCAGGAGCTTTGCTTGGCACTGATGCCTTTTTTTTCACCTCTACCCCAAGAGCACAGATCTGGCACTGAACAGAACCATTTTCTCTCAGTTTGAAAGGATCAATAATCAGATTAACAACTATTATTAAATTAATGAAAAACAATGAAAGTGGGAAAAAAAGGAGAAAAGAAAAAAAAGCCTGCTATTGATCCATTTGCTTGGTACAAGGAAAATGAAACCAGAACAGGAATATTAATTTTTAATTTTTTTTTCAGAAACCCATAATTCAAGGTGGTTTGGGGTGATTTACCTCACAACTGACACAAGCAAAATTAAGATAATAGTGACTTAAGAAAAGATTGGTGACCTGTGGGAAATATTTGGGATTTTCTTATTGTGCGTGGGAGAAAGAGGGACAGGAAGACCAAGTTATAAGGATGTGAAAAGCAAGACCTTTTTCCCAGCTGTGACTTCATAATTACAGATAACTGAATTAGAGCATTTTGCAGGGGACAAGGTTGGTTTCTATCTGTAAATTAGCCCAGAAAAAAAACAAAAAAGAAAAAAAAATAAAGAAACAACCCATATGCAGCATCCAATCTGAAGCCTTAATTAACATAAACAATGTTAAAAGGCTCAAAGAAATACATATTACCATTGAAATAAAACATATGGCTGCCTAAATACCCGTAAGATCCTCTGGAGATAATCTTGTCAGGCACCAGAAGTGCAGCTGATGCTGAGCTCTGATAACTCTCATCAGGTCATCCCACCAGAGAGGGAGCTCAGAGCTTCCCACCATCATCAACCTCCTGGGCTTTGGACTCTGCAGTTTGAAATCCAGAGGCTGTGGTTGATCATGAAGGAGGAATTTCCCCCTTTTTATCCCTGTTTTCCACAGCTCCAGAAGAGGACCTGGGGTCAGACATCATTTGTAGGTGAAAATTGCCCCGTGCCTTGGTCTCCAAGGACCTGCCTCAGTCAGGGACAGGTTGGATGGGGCTTGGGACATATGAGAGAAGGTTTAGATTGGATATTGGGAAGAAATTCTTCCCTGGGAGGGTGGGGAGGCCCTGGCACAGGTTGCCCAGAGAACTGTGGATGTCCCATCCCTGGAAGTGTCCAAGGTCAGGTTGGATGGGGCTTGGACCAACCTGGGATAGTGGAAGGTGTCCCTGACCATGGCAGAGGGTTGGAACAAGATATTCTTTAAATTCCTTTCCAACTCAAACCATTCCATGATTCAGTGCACAAGGAAAGGTGGGATAGGAGACAAGAACTTGGCCACTGGGCCCATACCCTGTGGTGGCAATTTTCCTCCAAACTTCCCTGTGCTTCCCTGCCAAACTCCCTTTCCAAAGGTGGCCACAGGACAGATGTTCCATTGGGATCAATCCCCAAGGACTCCTCTGCTCTACCCAATGAGCCACTGAACAGCCCTGAACGTGAGCCACAAATGTTAAATTTTGATCCAGAAGATGTGAGACCATCAACTACCTGGAGGAGAAATGGAGAAACCAAAGGCACTTGGTCTTGTGTCCTTGGTCTTTAAATCAGAGACAAACGTGAAAGTCCCTGTGAGGTGTCACAATATTAATGTTGCAGAGGAAACCAGTTCAACAGTCCCTGCTCACTGAACCTGGGGAAATATTCCCTCTTGGCCTATCCCTGGAAGTGCCCAAGGTCAGGTTGGACAGGGCTCTGAGCAACCTGGGATAGTGGAAGGTGTCACTGTCCACGGTAGGGATTTGGAAGTAGATAATCTTTAAGGTCCCTTCCAACCCAAGTCATTCTATGATTCCATGACCCCAGTTCTAGTGGTTGCTGAATAAGTACAAATCTGGTCTCTTCCACAGCATCAACTCAGGATCAGGAATTTGATTTGAAGTATCATGAGGTTTTAATTTTTTTTTTTAAGTCTTTTAAGGAATAAAAGAAAAAAATTTCTCAGATTTATCTACTCTGCAAACTCTGGTATCACCAGGTTGGCTCATCTGTCAGTGACTGCAGAAGATGACCTTGAACTACTGTCATAAAATCATAAAATAATTAAGGTTGGAAAAGACCTTAAAGATCATCAGGTCCAACAATCACTCAGCACCACCACCATGTTCACCACTAAACCAGGACCTCAGGTGCCACATCCACATGTTTTTTGAACACTCCCAGCAATGGTGATGCCATCATTTCCCTGGGCAGCCTGTTCCAATCCTTCACAATCCTTTTTGAGAAGAATCTTCCCCTAATACTGAATCTAAGTCTCCTCTGATGCAACTGCAGTCCCCTTCCTCTTGTCCTGTCATTTTTTGCCCAGGAAGAGTCTGACACCCCCTCACTACAACCTCCTTTCAGACAGTTTATTTACACAATAGATCAACATTTTATCCATCCAAGACTTTGGCCTCTGCTCTTAAATTTGTTATTTTTATCCAGAGCTAAAAGCACCTTTACAGCATTTCTGGGATCCCTCCAATGTAAGAAGTCCAGGCCATAACTCCTAGAATAGGAGTTAGAAATAAGATAACAAAGAAGATTTATAATTAAAATTAATAAATAAAATCAAGTAAAAATTGTATGAGATTACAGATAAATCTTAGAAGTAAGATTTATTTGGGGGCAAAGTTGCCCCACTGGATCTTTTCTGATTCACCAGAGTATCAGAACAATACAAATCAGAGAATCATTGAATTGTTCGGGTTGAGAAAGACCTTTAAGATCATTGAGTGCAGCTCTGAACACACAACTGACAAATCCACCACTAAACAATGTCCCCAAGTGCCACAGGATGTCCCCAAGTGCCCCATCTAAGCCTGTTAAATCTCTCCAGGGATGGTGACTCAACCAGTTCCCTGTGTCACCTAAATTCATCAGGTATCAGGATCACCTTGGGAAAAAAGGTGAAACCAGGAGCTGCTGTGAAAGTCTTGGAACCAGGGGTTGGGACCTTCTGAAGTTGACTTTCCTGAGCGAAGGGAAGTGTCTCACTGGGACAAAAGGGGAATGGAAGGATGAGCAGTAGGATGGCTGCTCTCATTATCGTTATGCTCCTTTCCAACAGAGGACAAAGTGAAACCAGTGAGTGACGGATCTGCCTCCCTCCCACCCCCACGTGACATTCCCAGTTGCTTATCCAGGTTTTGCAGGGTGGTTCTCTCCAAGAGCAGCTCCTTGGGTGTCCTTGACTAGAGATTTGCATGGAAACGTCGTGGCAGGTCGTGCAGAGCAGGAACAGGAGCCAGGACTGCGCTGAAGGAGCTGCCACCAACTTGTTGCACCACCCTGCGCGACCCTCCTGGAAGGGACTGTTTTAGCAGAGTGTGTTTTCCAGGTGGGCACAAAAGTACTCAGCTCCCAATTTCCATGAGATGCCATGGCTGGTTATGCAGTTATTCCCTCTCAAACTGGATCATGGCCCAAAAGATGGGGCTCTGCTTTTCTGTTTCATCATTCAGAGAAGGATTAACCCATAGGTGGTCCAGGCAATCCTCATTCCCTGCCTGGAACAGGAGCCAGTCATCCCACAGTCATTTCTGGGAAACTGAGAAAGCTTCCTGGTTACACAGAAAGCAATATCCAACCCACTAAAGTGAGAAGCAGCAGCTTTGTCATGTGGACCAAAAACATTTCAGGGAAAATCCCCCCAGGAATCGAGCACATTAGCACAACACACTGCTTCCTACACCTGGACATCGTAGCTCCATGCTCAAATCCTATGGGAAGGGAGGCTTGGGAAGAACGGGGAAATAATGTAGTAAGTGGTTTTGCTGAACAGACCAGATGCCAAAAGAAATGTAGGACATTGCAGGCAGTAGTTAACAAGCTGGAAACGCTCCCTTTGGCTCCTCAAAGGTGTACAAATGCACGTGGATTAAAGGTAGGGAGAGCAACGCAGGCACCTGGGAAGAGATATCCCACATCCTCCTCAGGGTATGGTCAGGCTGCCTCAGAAATCCCAGGATCTGTGTCCTGTTCACTGTTCAGCACTTCTAACTTCTTGTGGGATCCCAACGGAGCCTAAAAGGACTCAGAGCTTCACACAAGGCCTAAGCCAGAACTCAGGGGAGCAGAATCATGGAACCATAGAATCAACTGGGTTGGAAAAGACCTCTGAGATCATAAAGTCCAGCCCTTGATCCAACCCTGCCGTGGTTCCCAGCCCATGGCACTGATGCCACATCCAGTCTCACCTTAAACACCTCCAGGGATGGAGAATCCACCCCCTCCCTGGGCAGCCCATTCCAATGGCTGAGCACTCTCTCTGGAAAGAATTCCTTCCTGATATCCAACCTAAACCTCCCCTGGCACAGCTTGAGACTGAACCCTCTTGTCCTGAAGATGGATGCTTAGGGAAGCAGAAGGATGGTTGGATGACCACCACCATCACCCCAGGGTTGCTCACACCAGATCTCAGCAGTGGCAGGATTGCCCATATTGGGATTTTGAACCCAAAATTTCTGTTGCATGTGACTGAAGGGAATGAGGAAGATAGAAGTGTGTTATTAGCTCTGAACAAAGAGCCTGCAAATCCCAGCTCTGCTCCAGATCTCCTCACTTGTGCTCCCTGGTTTTCAGCCTCCCCCTCTCTGAAACGGCCCAATCCATCCTGATGCTCTTCCCAACTTTGCATGGCAAAGTCAGGGATGGAGACACAGCCAGACTGGCTCTTGTGTACCTCCAACAGCACTTCACAAATGCTGCCAATGTCCCCAGTCCTGTCTCAGAGAGTACAGGAGGCCCCAGGGGCAGGTTGGAAAGAAGGATGGCTCCTCCTGCTACCAAAACAGCAGCTCCAGGGTGTGCTGCTTCTCAGAAACCTAAATCAGAACATTTTAATGGCTGAGCACGGGGCTGGCAGATAAAGAGACAAAGAAAAATAAATCAGGCAGATGACAGAGGGGCTGGGAATAGGAGGAGGTAGCAGACGGTAAAAGAAATTAAATCAAGAAGCCAAATTAAGGTGCTGCAGGCAAAGATGAAGATGCTGGATTAAAGATTAACCGTAACCAAGAGGGAGAAGCAGCCCTTTAAAGGTACAAATTACTTCAGTGCACTTCACAAAACCCACACAAATCTCCTAAGAACAGAGTATTCATGGATGCAACTGGATCACAGCAGCTATAGCTGGACCCAAGAACTCTGGGTGGTCTCACACCCCGATGTTTCCAGCTGAGAAGGGGCATTAAAAGCAGAGGAAAAACAATCACCCTAAAAAATTGCAAGTCCTGTGTTGGCTGAGGTAAAGGAGAGGGGATGCAAGCAGTCATCTGAGAAGGGCTTGGCACTGTACAAACAAATTCTGGGGGTATTTTGAAATGATTCTGAATCCAGGGGAGCTGCTGAGCCCTTTGGGGCTGTGTGCTCACTGAGCATTTCCTAATTTACCTCCTGCCAAATGACTCCAAAGGAACGGGGGGGTGAGCTGGAAGTGGGAGTGCACCTTTCACACCTGGTTCTTCACAGCCCAGAGCAAGAGAGCTCAGCAAACATCCCCATCAAACTGGAGCAGGGGGAGCAGGTCCCCCTGGGGCTCAAGCTCTGGGTGCAGAGGACGCTCTTCCCATCATGGCACATTAGGAGTTGGCACCACTGCACATCCCAGCTCTGGGATCGCCGGGGGAAAGGTCTCTCATGAGGTGCCACCTCCTTTTAGCACGAGCCACTCACACGTTCCAGTGGAGCATCCAAGACCCTGTTCCTGTGAGAGCAAGGAGGGGGGTGGAGGGACTGGATGGGGGTCACAGAATCCCAGAATGAACCGAGTTGGAAAAGATCCCTGAGAGCATCAAGTCCAACCCCACCTTGGCCCCCAGCCCATGGCACCGAGTGCCACGTCCAGGCTCTGCTTCAACACCCCCAGGGACGGTGACTCCACCCCTCCCTGGGCAGCCCATC
>VYXB01003930.1:112386-140177 GCA_013397135.1 Pachyramphus minor | reverse complement strand
CAGTCCCTTCCCCAGCCTCATTGCCCTTCTCTGGACACGTTCCAGCACCTCAATATCCTTCCCAAAGTTGTGGGGTTTAATTATTTAAAACCCTGAGGCATTTTTATCATGTCTTTCCAAACATTCTGATGTGGTTCTCCTGGGTGGTACAGACTTGTTAATGACCACATAGAAGAGTGAAGTGATTTGGAAGGTTGGAAGGGACGTTTAAAGCAATGAGTAGAGATGTCTTCAATCAGACCAGTTGCTCCAAACCCCATCCAACCTGAGCAGGAACCTTCCCAGGGATGGGGCAGCCACAACCTGGCTGTGTTAACCTGTCTATTATGGTCCAACCCAGCAGAACTTTGAGCCTTGCTGTCCCTGGCACAGTTGTCCCACAATTAGAACCTCAGGGAAACACCACAATTAAAGTCAAAATGAACTTCAAGGCTGCAGTTGGACATCAGAGAGCTCTGAATCAGACCCAAGGAGTGATTTGGAGCTCAGAGAGCAGCAAGAGGCAGGTGCACACACACAGTCAGGGATGCAGGTCTGAGGACAAGAAGGTTTAGTTAATGTGAGCTCAGCTGCACTTTTTTTCCCTCTGCCAGTGCTTTCCTTTGCTCCTTTCCTTTCCCTTTGGCCTCCTTTTCCTCTGCACTCCACAAAATGAGCATTTCATGGAAGCAGAGCAGCCAAGTGAAGCAGAGCTGGCAGCTCCTGGAATGGGTGGAAATGCCTCCCTCGTTCCCAGCTTAAATTTCGGAAAGCAACATCTGCCTGTTCCTGAAGGTCATTTGGATCCTGGATCAGGGATGCTGCACCATTGCTCACCACCTCCTCATTGCTATGCTGTGCCTATGGCCACTATAAATGTCCTGTCACATTAAATGCTGGTTCTTTACGGGTTTTGGGTGGGAGGGGGGTAAATAAAATGCAAAGCAAACCACAAAATCCCACACCGATGGGACCAGTGTGATTTCTGCCTTGACTTATGTGGGTGTATGAAGGAATCCAGAGGCTTTGCTTTGGATTTACACCAGCAGAAGAGTTGGCCACCTGTGGGAAATCAAGATGATGCTAATGCAGTGAGGGGGCTGGAGCACTCGTGGCTGAGTAAAAGCTAATAAATAAATGCTGATGTTTAAGATCGTGCTGCCCTCTCTCCTTGAACAAGCCATTCCCAGCCCCCCTGGGTGCTGATCAGATGTTCTCTCACAGGGGGGTCGATGTAAACACCTCCCTGGTGGGCAGAACTCGGCTCAGTCAGTGGGAGAGGGTGAGATCCCTGAGGAGGGATGGGAACAGAGCAGCACTGAGGCAGCTGCATCCAGCTCCAAGCCGGGAATTGTACCTTGTCACAGCTTGACAGGCACGGCAGCAGTGAGGATGAAGGGATGCAGCAAAGCTCAGGACTGTGGTGGAACTGGAGAGCAGCCGAGCAAACTTCCCTCCTCCAGCCTGGGAAAAAAAAAAGTGTGGCTGGATAGGCAGGAGGTGAAAACACAAATCAAGCTGCAGACCTGCAGAGCTGGCAGAGGTTTTCCTGCTGGAAGATTTCCCTGCCGTGCCAGCCCCATGGTTTCGTGTGGGCAGCAGGACTGGAGTCAGGGCTGCTCCAATTCCTGCTTTCCCTTGCCAGTGGGTCTGTCTGGGAGGGAGGACGTGCCTGACCTGCAGACACAGCACCCCAGCACTGTGCAAGGAGCAGGTTGTGCTTTTCTCAGGAAAGCAGGTCACGGGGGAGGAGGGGGAGGCATTTCCCAGCTTTGCTGCTGCAAATGTGTTTAACCAAAGCTGTGCTGGTAACCAAACCCTCTGCCAGCCCCTCTGGAGCTCATGCAAAGAGGGATTGCTATCAAAACCTTTTAAACCCACTTTCTGCTAATGAAAATGGCTTTCAGAGATAAAGGCCAGTGGAAACCTCTCTATTTCCACCAATATTTATGAGCTTTCTCCTCCCTCCTCCCCCCTCTGCTGTATCTCTGTACACCTGGAAGCAGAAAGGACAGAGTGTTCCCCAAGAAACCCAGGCAGTAGATTTGACTTTTCTTTTCTTTTCTTTTCTTTTCTTTTCTTTTCTTTTCTTTTCTTTTCTTTTNTTTCCCATGCAGTAGATTTGTCTTTTCTCTTTTCTTTTCTTTTCTTTTCTTTTCTTTTCTTTTCTTTTCTTTTCTTTTCTTTTCTTTTCTTTTCTTTTCTTTTCTTTTCTTTTCTTTTCTTTTCTTTTCTTTTCTTTTCTTTTCTTTTCTTTTTTTTCCCTTTTCCTTTTCCATGCCAATCCATTCCACTCCATTCCCACTTTCATTGCCACCCCTACCCCCAGCCCACCAACTGGACAGATGTTGCAGCATCTGTGCCAACTCCCCCTCCACTGTCTGCTGGGTTTTATGTGCTGAGGTTCAGCTGAGGTGCACTGACAGGTTTGGGAGGGAAAATTATTCATCCCACAGGGAATTTCTGACTTCCCACTCTAGAAGAAAGATGTGGATTATTCCTCAGCTAATTAAACACCTGCCAATTAAGAGGCAGCACCAATAATGACTGTGCTGGCTAAAACAATTTACACTGGGAAATGTCCGTGGTTTTGCAGCACCGGGAACGGCTTTTACCTCAGGAATTGCTGACTGTGCAGCAGAAGGCACAGTCCTAGGGGTGAAATGTCCTTTATTTCCTGTCCATCCCTCCACCCTGGTGTGCCCAATGCACACACACCAGTGCCAAACACACCCATCTCTGCCTCCTCCCTGGGCAGAGGGATCCCCACAGCCCCGCTCCTGCACCTCCCGCGGCCCTGTGCGGATTCCTTGGGCTCTGATTCCGTGTGCCAGCGTCATCCCAGAGTGAGAACCAGCTCCTGCCACTCAAAGCCTTGTACTGCAGCCTTCCAGGGAGCCTGGAGGGAGAAGGGTTGGCTCTGCAGCTCCCAAACTGGGAAATTCAGAAGCCCCCTGGGACTCACTGAGATCTCCTGTATTAGGCCGATAACGACCAAAGGCACTCAACCCTCCTGGCACTCCCTTTCCCAAGGCCCAGGGGAAGGAAGGAGCACATGGATAAGCCAGCTGGTATCACCATCACAGATGAAATGCAGAATCCCAGCAGGAAGCTTTTATCCTCTGGCTCAGAGCACGCTCATTGCCCGGGTGCTTTCTCCGAAAGCCAATCTGGCACCTGGAGCCAAGAGGGTGTAAAAGAGGGATTCCAGGTGCTGCAGCTCTCCCTATCCAAGCTGGGGAGGTGGAGAGAAGCAAAGGAGCACCAGAAAGAGGAGTTGTTCAGCTTTACTCTAAGGAATAAACAGCAGATATTTTGCAGAAAAGGAAGTTTCTGGAGCCACCGAGGAAAGAGAGCGAGTTGTGGAGAGAGAACCTGCAAATCAAAGGGGGCCCAGGCGTGTGGAGAGGGGATTGAGTTAATCAGAACGTTCAGTTTGATGCTAAAGGCGCCTGAGAGGGAAAAAAGGGTTGGAAACCATGGTGCTGAGGTGAAAGTCTGACTATTTTCTCCCCAGCCCCTCGAAATGTCCCTGCCAAGGCTGGTGACTCAAGGTCATCCCCACAGACCGAGCAGCGAGGAGACAGGTGGGTTGGGACCAAGGGGATGAAGCTGCTGGTCCCAGCCTTCACCTGCCCAAGGGTAACTGAACTAGAGCAGGAAAAGTACAGTGGATGTGACAGCTCCCACTCCATCCTCCTGTTTGATGTTTCTTTCTTTCCTGAGATGACAAGCCCTGTCAGAGTGAAGGAGCACTGCTCACAAGCTGGGGGCTCCCAGGCCACCTCTTCTGAAAGCTTCCCTGGGAGGGAGGGGGGGAGCAGGAGGACAAAAATAAATGCTCCTTGCAAGCCCTGTGTTCAGGGGACCCGAGAGCAGGTTCCCATGTCGCTCCTGCTTCAGAGCAGCAGAAAATGTTCTGAGAGTTCCTGTCAGCTTTGCTGCATTTTGAAGCCATTTTACCCAAGAAAACCTCAAAAAACAAAGTGACACTCGTCATTTGACCAATCCTGTTCCTCCTAAACTCCTCAAAAACACTCATCTGGGTAAAGGCAAATGCAAAAGAAAATTCAGAACTGTAAGTGACCTAGAAAAGGAGATTTTTTTTTTTTTGTTCAGCTCCAGTTGCAATAACAGCACACTGAAGGCTGTGAAATGCTCGGGCATGACAGCAATAGGAGTCATGTAAGTCCTGTTTCACAGACTGTGGCAGCAGCTCTTTCCTGCTGCTGGAGATGGAACAGGCAGGACAATCCCAGCTGCCTCCCAGCTCCCAGGAGGAGCTGGCAGAGCTGGCAATTAGCAAAAGCATCTTTTGCACTTGTAAGCTGAATGAATTGGGTGGAAATGAACTGGGAAGCAGGGAAATGCCATGATACCATTTCTTAACAACACTGCTGAGATGTTGGTGCCTGAGTGCAGAGAAACACAGCAGCCTCCCAGGAGCAGGGGGTGGAGGGGAGGGGATTTCTTTTTATAGCTGTATGGAAAAAAAAAAAAAATCAAAACAATTTCTGTCCCACAAACATGATAGAACACTGTGATGGAATGTACCTCACCATCCCTTCAGACTGGCTATTAGGAAGCTTTTCTTTACACAAAGGGTGGTCCAACACTGGAACAGGCTTCCCAGGGAGGTGGCCAACTTCCCAAGCCTGTCAGTGTTTGAGAGGCATTTGGAAAATGCCCTTAATAACTTTTGGACAACCCTGAATTGATCAGGCTGTTGAAGTAGATGATTGTGTCAGTCCCTTTCAACTGAAAATTCTATTCTATTCTATTCTATTCTATTCTATTCTATTCTATTCTATTCTATTCTTCATTCCATCCCATCCATCATCTCCACATCATTCCCTGTGTGGCCACAGGGGTCTCCTGTGTGTCTGCACCATTGTGCTGAGCCAATTCCAGTTCTGAACTCCAGGTTGATTCCTCCCCTGGGAATCAATCCTCTCCTTCTTGCCCTGTTCCAGGTGTCTCAGTCAAAGCACTTTCCACCTCCCCCCTCGCTCTGAGCTGCTTCTCTTGGGGTTGAGCAGCAGATTCTCTGCTGGGACCAATCAGTGCAACTTTAATGATTGCAAAAGTTCCTGGGCTGCAGCAGAGCCCTGTATGTGCCACAGCCTTCCCTATCCCTACACTCCTGCTGGCTCCCCACGTGCTGGTGTGTATGAATTCTAACTTTGGCATCAAAAACCCCTTCCCTCAAGGAAACTTTGCAGCTGAAGGATGATTTTCCCAGCCAGGACCCAGATCCTGCAGCAACGTTTGACACAGGGAGCTCCCTCCGCACTCCTGGTGCGGCTCCAGGTGCAGAAGCTCCAGAGACACCTTTTTCCTGAAGCTGCCTGGATTTTAGGAATTTTGCATTGAAGTTCTCTGCCAGTAACCAAACAGACCCTTGGAACATACTGTTAAATGCCAGGGAACCCTCCAGCACAGTTTTGACCAACACAAGGGACACACGGCCTGGAAAGGATCTGCCTGAACACAGCAAACTTCCCAACAGCAGTGATACATTCCTGCAGCTTTCACTGGGGCTTGTATGGAAGATTAAAGACACAATTACCCCAGTGACAGCTAAAAGACAAGCAAACTGCCCTTTGCTCAGTCCCCAGCCTCAGATTAGGGGTGAAAAATCATCTGCATATTGATAATTCCTGGGCCAAATCCCATGGAACGTCCTTGAAGCTGTCAGGAGCCTTGCTGAGGTTTGAAGGTTGCTCAGCATTCCTGAAGATTCCACATATGAGCTCTATCCATCATTAAATAAATAATAACCACAGCTAAAAAAAGGTGTAGCAGTGCCCTGGATCACCACCTCCTCTGGGCTCCTGTTCTCCCAACACAGGACACAGTTCATTTTATTCAGAGCCACCAGCACAGGCACAAGAAAGGACAGAAGAGCTGATTGTGGCTGAGCTCTGCTCGTCCTCGGGGACGGTGGGTAAATCACTGCCTTGGTTTCTCCCACCCCACCCTCAAACAGCAGCACTTCATATTTTGGGGACAGCCCATCGCTCATCAATGCAATTATGACCCTTTTCATTTTTGTGTCCCTGGTTGGCTGGTGGTGGATTGAATCCATCACCAAAAGATGAGGGAAAATGATGCACTTCCCACCCACTTTGCTTCCTGTGCTTCCATCCACAGCAGCAAGAAAGACTCTCCTCAAATCAGCAGAATTCCCCCTGGGAAGATTGAGGCTCTTGCTGGGTCAGGCTTTGGGCAGCCCTGATGGAATGAAGAGACCTTAAAAATCATCAAGTTCCAAGGGCAGGGGCACCTTCCACTAGCCCAGGTTGCTCTAAGCCCCATCCAACCTGGCCTTGGACACTTCCAGGGATGGGGCAGCCACAGCTTCTCTGGGCAGCCTGTGCCAGGGCCTCCCCATCCTCACTTTGCCAAGCACCAGGCCCTGGCAGAGGGTGAATTTGTCCCCTCAGAGACAGGCAGCACCTCCCCTGCCTGACTTTCCATCCCAAATGTGCATTAAACCCCCTGGAGAGGCAGCTCTGGCCTAAGGCAGGGGCAGCTCTGGGAGATCAACACACACACATTCCAACGGATCAGTGCTGTAATTGAATTAAAGTATTTGCAAAGCCCTGGAAAGAGCCTTGGCAAGTCTGGAAATCATTACAAGGTTTGTAATTGGGCTTCCTGGCCTTGCTGTGTCAGTTGTTTTCCTCTCTGCAGCTCCCAGCTGAGGGTTCAAGTGCATCCAAATAAATCTGGGCACAGAGGATCTGTCCTCCCAGGGGGAAGAGCTTTGCCCAAGGCTTTCCAGGAGGGCTCAGCCCTGTGGGTCTGCCTTCCCTGCTCTTCCCATTCTCCCTGTGGTAGGAGAAGCTGCTGTGCTCCACATCCAGCAGCTGTCAGAGTTGTCTGGGTGCTCCATTCCTTTGCTAATCTTCATCTGGGCGCTTCATTCCTTTGTTAATCCTCATCTGGGAGCTCCTTTCCTTTGCTAATCCTCCTCTGGGTGCTCCCTGCATTTGCTAATCCTCCTCTGGGTGCTTCATTCCTTTGCTAATCCTCATCTGGGTTCTCCTTTCCTTTGCTAATCCTCCCCTGGGTGCTCCCTGCATTTGCTAATCCCCTCTGCCACATGGCTGAGAGGCCACCCTGAGCTCAGGCAGTGGGTGGGATGCACAGACTGGTGTCTCCTGCCCTCAGTGACTGTCCTGAGCCTTCCTGGTCTCATTCCACCTCCTGAAGACTAAAATTCCCATGGGAACACTTGCTGCTGCTCACAGGGCTGAGGTATGATGGGCAGAGCTGACAGAACATGAGCTCCTCTGGCTTGGGTGACCATCACTGGTCACCTTTAGGTAACCAGTTCTCAGTGATAAATAAGAATACTTATTTTTGCCTCTTCCTACCCCTTAAAGGTGCTCCTGGCTCCTGGATTCCACGGCATTTCGAAGAGCTGTCTGATGCCATTAGTGCAGGAGGCTCAGGGAAAACTGAGGCAGAAAGCTTACAGTGATTTGTGCAGACACACAGAAAGTTCATCATTAGACAAGGGCTGTATCCCAGGCACTGTGTCCTCTTTTCTCTGCAGTTTCAGCAGAACATTTCATCTTCTAGTGCAGTGCACAAGAAGTCAGGTGAAAATGAGCACAAGTCCTTTTCTCCTCTTTAAAAATACGGGCAAACCTTCCCCACCTTTATTCATGGTGAGCCAGTTCTCAGCACTTTTCCACCACATCCATCAGTCCTGCCTTGTCCATAATCCTACCAGTCCATCCTACCTTGTCCACCACCTTTCAGCAGTGAATGAACTCATAAACCTGTTTCTGCACCCTGCTCATCTCCCATCTCCTTCTCATGAGAGCAAGAGCTCTGTGAGGTATCTGGGACTGGAATGGGGAAAAAATAGATATCCAAATAAATCTGGAAGAAATTCTTCCCTGTGAGGGTGGGGAGGCCCTGACACAGGTTTCCCAGAGAAGCTGTGGCTGCCCCATCCCTGGAATTGCTCAAGGCCAGGTTGGGTGGAGTCTGAGAAACCTGGGACAGTGGAAGGTGTCCCTGCCCGTGGCAGGTGGTGGGAATGAGATGGTCTTGAAGACACTTTCCAACCCCAACCATTCTATGATCCTATGATGACATTTTAGCAATATTGGGCACATGGTGGGTATGAAAATGCTGTGTTTCTGCCTTGCCTGCTGATAGAATTGATGGATTTGTTAAAAAATGAGACATTTTAAGAAGTTCTTCTGAGCTTGCCTCAGTCTTGCAAGGAAGTTGAGCAAAGAAGCCTGATGGGGAGACTTCTTCTTGTGTTCTTAACAGAGACATGTGGCATATAAACCTTCTAGAGCATCTACCTGGGTGCTGGGCTTTGGACAACCCTGCCCCTGAGATACCTGAGATCCACCTTCCTCATATCAGGCACAGGCTGCTCCTCTGCAGCTTCCACAAGAGCCAAGAGATGCTCCAGAGGATGCAGACCTTGTAAGATCTGCAGGTTTTGAAGCAGAACCATTTGGGAAGCCCTGCTCTGGAACCAGAGGGCCTTTCTTGTGCTGATAAAGGCAGAATAAAATCAATCCAGCAAAGAAGTACCTGGAGATAAAATGACTCCACACTGAATTTAACACACAGATGGTGCTGAGTGTTTTTCAGTGTTAGTTTTTGTATCTTCTCCATCACCTGAGCCTGCCTTGAAGTTACCTCAAAGCTGCACCCTGTTGGCTGGTGAGTTTGAGCAGCCCATTCCAATGCTTGACAACCCTTTCCCTGTAGCAATTTCCCCTAACATCCAATCTCAACCTCTCCTGGTGGAAGGTGAGGATTGTTTCCTCTTGTCCCATCGCTTGTTACTTGGGAGAAGAGCCCGACCCCCACCTGGCTCCAATCTCCTGCCAGGCAGTTTTAGAGAGCAAGGAGGTTCCTCCCCGAGGTTTCTTTTCTCCAAGCAGAACTCCCACAGCTTCCTCAGCCACTCCAGACCCTTTTCCAGCTCTGCTGCCCTTCTCTGGACACATTCCAGCACCTCAATGTCTTTCTTGTAGTGAGGGGCCCAAAACCAAGCACATAAACATATATTATAAACACATCCACCAATAATGCCTTGCACTTAGAGCTACCTGCAGCTTTCCCCTGTGCTCACACCCACACTGACACCCCACCAACACCCTGCAGCCCTGACTGTGCCCAGAAACACAGTCACACATGTCTTGTCTCAGCACTCACTTGTTCCCAAACCTTCACCTATTTATACCCCTGCATGTGTATTTTTTTATGGGAATACATTGCACAGACACATGTGAACTCACAAACCATCCTGAGCCCCATGAGACTCCATCTCACAGCTCATATTCAGCACTGAGCTGAGGTTGGGAATCACACCACTGAACCCAAAGCCCCTTCCCAGTGGGAGCATCCTCCAGGTGTCAGTGTCTGGCTCCTGCCAGTTCTGGAAAGGGAATTCATTTATTCCCTCTGTATTCCCGACCCCTTTACCAGGGAAGCGAGGGACCTTTTGATTCAGAGCCTCTGAATCCTCTCTCCCTTCTGTCAGAAGCCATTAAGCCATGCTCTGCTGGCAGGCAGCAGAAGCCCTGTTTTGTGCTGCTCAGCTTCTCCTGCACCCTGTGCTGTGAGAGACACAGGAGCATAACCCAGCACCTGCTTTCCCAACCCCATGGACAATGCTGGATGCTGTGGAACAGCTCAGCAAAGGCCAGACAAGTCTGACTCCTCTCCCAAACAGGGATGGACACAGCCCTGTGCTTTGCTGGTACCTTGTGCCAGCTGCTTTCTGCCAAAAGAATCCAGCAGCTCTTTCCTGCACCACCTGGAAGACCAGGTGGCAAGGTATTTCCAGGAAAGAAGTGTCCTTGGAATAAGGCAGATGCCTGAAAAAACAGTCCCCTGGAAGGTGTTCTTGGTGCTTCCATCAGCCCCAGGCTGAGCAGGGATAAATCCTCAGGCTCTGGAGGTGTGACAGGGTTTCACTGCATTGCCCTGTCTTGTCTGCTCTCATCCAGGGCTAAAAAAAGGCTCCTGGGACCATAATTCCATCTGCCTGGTTGCACACTGTGAGTGCAGTCAGACAGGCTGAATTAAGGGATACTTTTAACTGGGTTTAACACAGGGGAACTAATGGGAATATTCAGATTAACCTCCCTGCATGGCCCTGTGTAGCCAGGCTGTGCAAGCACAATGCTTTCCTGGCTCACAGACATCCCCTCAGCACATCCCCAGGAGCAGCTGGGAAAGGCAGGATTTGCAGCTGGAGCTGAAACTGAAAATGTGGGGAATAAAAACTGATTAAGGGCAATGGAGCTGGAACAGGGGGACTGGGAAACACCAGCACAGACACCCTGTATGGGATCACATGAAGGGCATGTCACGGGCAGTGTTGCTCCCCCACAGCTGGAGAGGTGCAGTAAAAAACATAAAATATATAATTAACACATAACAGGTCATTAATAGGTCCAAAGGGGAGAGCAGAGCCCTGGTTTCTCCTGGGGCTGTGGGGTTGTAACAAACCAGCAGGTCCAGGGAGGTGATTCTGCCCCTCTACTTGGCTGTGATGGGACCACACCTGGAGTTCTGCATCCACCTCTGGAACAAAAACATAAGGATGTGGAGCTGCTGCAGCAAGTCCAGATGTGGCCATGAATATAAACACAGAGCTGGAGCCAGGCTGGGAGAGTTGGGGCTGTTTACCTGGAGAAAAGAAGTCTCCAGGGAAACCTGAGAGCCCCTTCCAGGACCTAAAGGGGCTCCAGGAGAGCTGGAGAGAGACTGGGGACAAGGGATGGAATGACAGGACAAGGGGAAATGTCTTTAAACTGAAAGAGAGCAGATTTATATTAGATATTAGGAAGAAATTCTTCCCTGTGAGGGTGGGGAGGCCCTGGCACAGGTTTCCAGAGAAGCTGTGGCTGCCCCATCCCTGGAAGTGTTCAAGGTCAGGTTGGACGGGGCTTGGAGCACCCTGGGCTAGTGGAAGGTGTCCCTGCCCATGGCAGGGGGGTGGAATAAGATGATCTTTCAGGTCCCTTCCCACCCAAATCATTCTCTGCTTCTATGTTTCCCTTCCTGTCTGTATCTAGGGGGACTCATTTATCTCTGCCAGCACAGAGGAGCTGAGTTACTGCCTGATCTACAGCTCTGGCAGGGCCATTAATGTGCTGGCTGATGGACAGGGGGAAAGGGAAGCTGTTTCTTGACTTTAGAAAGCTTTTCTTCAAAAGACAGGCACTGAGAGATGAATTAACTGATGTGATGAGCAAAACGTGTCCGTGGGATGTTGTAGATAAGACAAATCCTGTGTGAGACTTTTCTCGTGGCAGGGGAAGAAAAGGACCTGTAGATTCCCTCCAAAGGAAACCAGGTGGAGACCAGCAAGACTGAGATCACAAAAAGCACAGGAAAGAAACCCTCCTGCCTTATTCTTCATCCAGTGCATCAGAGGCCTTCAGCAATTTGGGATAAGCCCATGGAGCTCACGGTGTTTCCTGCTCCTCCTGCTGCCCTGACTTTCCTGTGATCCTGTAGGACATGCAGCCAGGAATTCAGACAGCTTTGGGTTCTGTAGATTAGACATCCTGAAACACGAATTTCAGGCAAAGCATCTGCACTGCAAGACTCATGGGATGGCTGGACCACAATCACCCCAAAGAGGACACTTACCCTATGGAAAAATTATGGTGCCTGACAGGCAATAGCTCCTTCTGGGATGATTGTTGGGCTCCTCTGACTTGTTCCAGACAAAACAAAAAACACCCCCACAAGCTTGCTCTGACTCTGCAGAGTGGATTGTAACCCTGTGGATTATAACTCTGTGTGACCATCTCCAGTCCTGCCAGCCTTTGATCCACACAGCCCATAAACCATCCTCTGGAAGCACCAACACACACCCTACACCCCAAGCAGTCCCTGCTTGAGAAGAGCCCGTGAGCAGAGCTGTTCTCAGCATTATTTTAGGATTCTCTAAGTTTCCAAAGGGTAAAAAGGTTGTCTGTTCTAATTTCAATTTTACAATCCAACCTTTCACAGCCCGTGGATTTGAAGTGGCTGTGGTGTGGTTTGGATGGGGTTGAAAGCTCAGGTGGCTGCAGGAACAGGCAGGAGCTGTTTGGATCAGGGGTTTGGGTCACCAAGATCTGCAGCCTCAGGTGGATGATTGTGCAAGCTGAGGCACTGTTGGCTTTGTTCTCCATGCCCAACTTTGCTGTGCTGTGTCACCTTCCTAAAGAGTGAAGTCAGAATTTCCTAGACAGGTTAAAGGCTTTAATTACTGGAATAGATGATTTTTCCCAAGGGAAGTTAAGTGTCCTTGAATTAAAACCACAGATTCCTGAGGCACTTTCTCTTCCAATAGATCAAAAGGTTTTTATGCAAATATTTTTGAAGGTTTGGGAGGCCTCTCAAGATCAGTTATGATAATGCCTAGATATTATAATGATCCACTTGGAGACAGAGGAGCAGACAATAGTTGGTTGGTGGAGCCAGGCAGATCCTCTAAGAACAAGCATTCCCTGACTGATCTCATGTTGTCTCTCCAGAAGATGATCTTTCAGGTGGAATGGTTTGGATTGGAAGGGACCTTTTAAATCATCTTTTCCAACCCTCTGCCACGGGCAGGGACACCTTCCACTAGCCCAGGTTGCTCCAAACCCCATCCAACCTGGCCTTGGACACTTCCAGGGATGGGGCAGCCACAGCTTCTCTGGGAAACCTTTTCCAGGGCTCCCACACCATCCTCACAGGGAAGAATTTCTTCCTAATATCCAATCTAAACCTATTTCCTTTTAGTTAGAAACCATCCCCCCTTGTCCCACCACTCCACACCCTTGTCAGACAGACCCCCAGGCTCAAAGAACACCAATTTTTTGAACACTTCCAGGGATGGAGACTCCACCACTTCCCTGAGCCGCTTGTTCCAATGCCTGACCACCCTTTCTGTAAAGAATTTTTCCTAATATCCAATCTAAACCTCCACTGGTGCAACTTGAGGCCATTTCCTCTCATCCTGTCTCTTGTCAGCTGGGAGATCAACCCTTACCTCGCTACAACCTCCTTTCAGGGAGTTGTAAAGAGACATGAAGTGATGCTGCTCCAGCACCACCAAACCTGGGCAACCCTCTCCCTGTTCCCTTTGCCACAGGACATCCCTGTTGTGCACCAGAGCAAGGCAGGTGAGAAATACAAATGTGGTGATGCACAAGAACAGGGAAGCACATGGATGATCTATCAGCTCCCTCTGTCCTGTTCCAGCAGGAGAAAGAAGGAGTAGGAGGCTGGATCCTGCCTGGGTATTCACTTCACAAGGGCTAAGCAGCTAATAAGTACTCCAGATGAATAATACCCTTGGAGGAGAGCCAGAGAATCCCAAATCATTCTCTGATTTCAGCTTTCAATTTACCCAGTGCTCGGCTCATTAATCACACGTGCAGCACCCAACACAACAGAAATTAGTCCCTTGATCTTCTCCCCTCTTGTTTCATGACATGAGGAGTTGGGGGCAAGAGGAAGAGAAAAGAAATGGAGAAGAGCCACCCACAAATCTCACAGTCACTCAGAGGGGCTGGGATTAATAAATCAAAAACCCATTGTTAATAGTAAAAGCTTAAATATCCATTTATATGCAAATGAATGAACACTCAGGGGTTCCTCTTTTTTTTTTTTCCTTTCCCAAGTGCTCTGTTTGACATCTACATCTTTGAGGAAGCACATGGTCACCTGCTAATTGTCTGTTCTAATTTCAATTTTACAGTCCAACCTTTCACAGCCCGTGGATTTGAAGTGGCTGTGGTGTGGTTTGGATGGGGTTGAAAACTCAGGTGGCTGCAGGAACAGGTGGGAGCTGTTTGGATCAGGGGTTTGGGTCACCAAGATCTGCAGCCTCAGGTGGATGATCGTGGATGTTGGGAAAGGTCAACCTGGACAGCCTTGGAGCAGGAATGGGTTTTCACCAAATCATAGACTGGTTTGGGTTGCAAGAGACCTCAAAGACCATCTTGTTCCAACCCCCTCCGTGGGCAGGGACACCTTCCAGTAGCCCAGTTGCTCCAAGCTCTGTCCTAACTGGCCTTGAGCACTTCCAGGGATGGGGCATCCTGAGATTCACCCACTTGCACACCCGCCCTGTGAGACTGATCCANTGTTTGGATCAGGGGTTTGGGTCACCAAGATCTGCAGCCTCAGGTGGATGATCGTGGATGTTGGGAAAGGTCAACCTGGCCAGCCTTGGAGCAGGAATGGGTTTTCACCAAATCATAGACTGGTTTGGGTTGCAAGAGACCTCAAAGACCATCTTGTTCCAACCCCCTCCGTGGGCAGGGACACCTTCCAGTAGCCCAGTTGCTCCAAGCTCTGTCCTAACTGGCCTTGAGCACTTCCAGGGATGGGGCATCCTGAGATTCACCCACTTGCACACCCGCCCTGTGAGACTGATCCATGGGAAAACCTCTAATTTAAGGAATTGAGCGGCAGGAGGGAGAAGATGCGACCAGAGACGGCAAACACAGAAATGTGGCTGAACCTCAGGGTTTCCTGGCCCAGAGTTACCAGAAGTGATCTCTACCACACACCAGGCAACAGGTCCAGGGTGAAGCCTAAAAATCCTTGCTCCAAGCAGGAAAAAAATTGCCCAAAACCGTGACCCAGAACTGCAAAACCCTTGACAGCCCCGGAGTGCTGTTCAAGTTCGAGGTGAGTATTCAGGACTAGAGAATAGGCTTTGCATAATTTGCCTTTCATTAGACTTTCCCAGGAGTCAGAAGTGGTGGCAAATCAGCTTTAAAATGTTGTGCAAATCAGCTTTAAAATATTGCACAAACAGCTTGGCAGCTCCCGTTGCCAGAGATCACTGGATCAGCTCTAGTTCTGGAACATCCCCCCGGCAAAAATCTGCTGACATCAGCATTTAGGACTTTTCAACTGCTTGAGATTGTAAATGTTGATGGAAAACACTTGCAGGAAAGCACACACACCCCCCCCAACACACACACACACAGAGGAGTCTCAGCAGCAACATTTGCACAACCAATCTGCTGGGGATTTTGGAATCCGTCCTTGAAAACTGAGCCGCGGCGACGGTGCCAAGAAATTGCCGGCTCAGCTCTGAGCTCTGAGCCCGTTCTTTGATGCCATGAGGATGCAGGGATTAAAGACTGAAAGCATTCCTAACATCTTGCACTCCCAGAGGGACAACAGGCAGCCAAACAAGCTGCTAAGCCTTGGGAGCAGGAGTCTGGAGAAGGCAGAGCTTCCAGGACAGGGAGTGACCTGGTCTAGTGGGTTGGAACCAGATGATCTTCAGGATCCTTTCCAACCCAAACCATTCTGTGGTTCCACGAGGCAGAGGGGATCAGGCTGAACTAGATCAATGGCATTCAAAGCTTTCAATCCTCCATGGGCACTGGGCAATCCTGCATCTGCCTCCTACCAGGCACTTCCCAGTGCCAGACATATGTGCCCACCCTGAGTGTCATCACTGCCCTCAGATCCAGCCACGTGCAAACTGGAGTTTGCTCTCACACTACAGCCAAATAAATGAGCATGGCAGGGGAACATCTCCATCCTTCTGGACATATCCCTCTCTCCAGGATGCAGAAAGCAAAAACCAGGGAGATGTTGTGCAGAGGAGTCCAAATTCTGCCCTTACTTGCCAAAAATTGGATTTGTATACAAGGGCTTTAATTCCATTCCAACAAGGACAAACAACAGATTTAGGAGAGCGGGCCAACTTCTCCTGAGTCTGCCCCACCAGTGCTGACCTCCAGCTCTTTGGCACACAGGTGACAAAATAAAATGCAATTTTATTAATTTCTTGAAGGTTCACCTGCACTCAACCACCTTCTAATGATGGAATAATTTTCACTACAAGCTGGAGGGACCAGTTCTGCTCCAGGCTCCAGCATGGGTGTGATTTCACAAGCAGAGAGACCCTCTGGGTCCTTCAGCTTTGTTTGGATCCACTCATAGGTGCAAAATTCATCACAGACCATCAAGAAGGGTGAGCTGCCTGCAAATATGTTGCCCGCCTATGTGTGCATATGCTACTTAATGGAGCATAAAAGGAGAAGAATAGAATCATTTTTCAGGTGCTGCAGATAATAATAATAAATAAGAATAATAAATGCAGAGGTGGGTGCCAAATGTGGGAGATCTCAAGGAGAGAAAGTGACTGCAGGCAGAAAAGAAGCCAGGCTGGTTTTCAAACTGAGATACAAAAGTCAATGAAGTAAAACCACCATTAAATCAAACACTTCGTCCCCTTGTCAAGTTCTCTCAGGATTTAAGAGCTCACTTCCAGAATGTTGGGTTTGGGTTTGTTGGGTTTTTTTTCCCTAAGATGCACATTCTTTGACAACTACTTCCCATACAGGATTTATGGCCCTGACTCTTTCTGGTAACTTGGGATTTCTTTGGTTTTTTCCCTGCTGACCACAATCACATCACTCCAAACCTCCCAAACAGCACCAGTCCTCACAGAAATCCTGGAAAATCCTGGAAAAAACCAATTTACCCTGTCACAGCAGCACAACATGAAGTTAATAGCACCTGAACTTCACCACCACAGACCAGATTTGCAACTGTGGCCTCTGATTTTGCATTACTCTCCTTCTGGTGTATGATTTAGGGTGAGCACTGCAGATAGCCAAGCACTGTTATGCCAAACACAACCCCAGCAACCCCACAGCCCTGGGTCTCAATTCATTCATCCTTTATATGGGAAAATCCCAAATTGGAAGAGTTAAAATAAAAGACCATTTCTGCAAAATGTAGACTGAGGTCCAAAGCACCAAATGAACTGCAAACACTCCTCCCTGTGAGCAGCAACATGAACATCTCTGTTTGAGCCCTGGAGGGTTTCCCTGGTACAAGAACACGATGCTTTCAGCACAAAGGGCCCTTCATGAACTGTTCTGAAAACACCTGATTGCAGATGTTTAAATATAAGACCCAGCTCAACTGGCACTAAAAGAGAAGTCAGTAAGAAGTGGTGCCCATGTGAAGGAAGAAACACTCCCCATCAGGGCAAAGAGAAAATGGGGTGGAGAGAGTAAGGACTGACACACCACTGCTAAAATTGTAATGATTTCACCTAAAAAGCAAACAGACCCGTGAGAACAAAGAGAAACCCTCAGAACTCACCCATCATTTTCATCCCACAGGATGCAGGTCTGGTTGGTGGTTCCCTGCCAGGAGACAAGAGAGGGGGAAAAAAAAAAAGAAACAAATCAGTGTTATGCTGTTTGTGGAGTATTTGGAACAGCTAGAATGAAAAATGTGGGACATATTCCACTGTAGGACAACTTCCACTACCCTAAGCTTGGAGTGTCTGAGATGCACCAGGTGGGCAGTCGTGGATCTCAGTCCTCTGAATGGATTCTTTCACCCTGGGCTTGAAAAGCAAGGCTAAAACCTGCCTCAGTTTGTTCCACATCACCACCCCTGAGGGAGGATTTGACTCTGCATCTTTCCTGACTCACCCTACTGATGTTCTTCCTTATTCCTACCCTCACACAGAATCCTTTTGCTGCTCCCTTCTGGAAAGTGGATCAAATACAGCCTTTGCTTTTGTGGGACACGGTGCTGGGAAGAACCGCAGCCCCGCAGGAGTGGGTCAGGTGTGTTTGAAGCCCCTTGGAAGGGGTTTACCACTGACTCCAGCTGTCTTAGACCCCTTTGGAAAACCCTTCCAGGAGAGTCCAAAGCAAAGGCACAAAAGGATCTAATATCCATGTTGTAGAGCCTCAGGGGGACATCTAAAACCCACAGCAAGAACAGGCTGTGGGGTGTGTAACTGTCCATCCCATACACAGGTTGAGCACAGGAGCCTGGAGGGGATTTTAGACTGTCTTTGGAAGCACTGAGCACGACAGCAATATTCCTCTCTCCAGTATTAATGGAAAAAAACCTTCCCCCCTCCTTTCCCCCCTCAAAGAAGGTTGTTGTTGCAGCCTGTTTTTTTTTAAGGAGAGCACAATTATCCTCCCATGATCTCCCACAATGAAATGGTGTGAATTTGGGACCAGTATTCCCATGTTCCCTGTGCCAGCTGTGCTGTCACCCTCCTGCTGCCCTGGCAGCACCTGAGCAAGGAGCACAGAGCAGGGGAGGTTTGGGAGGTTGATCCATATAATCATCCTTGGCAGTCACCAACAACAGGACACCAATGAGAGGGTGGCAGGCGAGGACCTCAGCAGTGCTCAGGGAGATTGAAGGGTCCTGCTCCAGCAAAGAGATCCCAGGAGCCCAGAAAAACCCATCTCCTTCCTTGCACTGACACATTCCTGCTCTGCAGAAGCAAACACAGCTGTGGGATGGTGCAGGCCCAGGAAATACTTACGTTGTACAGGTGGGAGAATTCAATTTCCAAAGGGGTGAGGAGAGAGCGAGGAAATGGCTTCACAGTCACCGAGATGACTTTGGAGTTCAGAACAGTGCTGTTCCTGGGGAGAAGAGGGGAAAGAGATGTTTTAAAGGGGATTTTTGTGGAGCAGGAAAGCCCAGCACGTGCATCACTGGTGGTAAAGGTTTGGTGTACACGGTGCAGAAGGAGTTGACCCCATTACTTTAAAATGCCATGAAAAGACGCTGCTGGTGGAGCCTCTTCTCAGCCCTTTGAGCTCCCTCACAGCCACTTGACTTCTATTTCTCCAAGAGTCAGTCACTTTATGAACCTCACTGACTCCCTAAATCCATTGGAATTATAGGCTGTGTGTTTCCCAGTAATAAAATAGTCCTGGACCCATTTTCTACCCCTCACACGAGGAAGAAGAGTTCATGTGGACTACAACGATCCTTGTGGGTCTCTTCCAACTCAAGATATTCTATTATCTCATGTTCTTGCAAAACAAAGCCTCTGTTTTCCCTCTCAAAGACTGGCTTGGTCACCTTTACAGCATATCCATGAGGTACCACATCCCTGGAAGTGCTCAAGGCCAGGTTGGATGGAGCTCTGAGCAACCTGGAATAGTGGAAGGTGTCCCTGCCCATGGCAGGGGGGTTGAAATGAGATGAGCTTTGATGATTCTGTGATTCCATGATCCTGCCTGGAGATACTGGTGTGTATCCCTATTCCTCGGGGGTCAAAAGCAGATGGGAAAAGGCCAAACCTTTTGAGTAAATGTCTAAATGTCTGTGCCCAGGTAAATGTATTAAATCAGGCAGCCTGAGGAGGTTTGGTTGTTGGAAGAAGCAGTAAGTGAGGAGATACCTCCTATGCCCGTGCTCCTGCTTCCTGGAAAGCCAAACTCTTTGCAGGCACTTCCCTGGACACTGAACACATCAATAATCAGGGTGTCCTGGTGTCTCTGCAGATTATTTGTGTTTAAATAAGCAAAAGGTGCCCACAACCAGCAGCTGAAAACTCTGCCATGAAGGAATTGGTGGTAGCTGAGCATCAGGCTGCTCCCAGCCCTCGCAGCACTCATGGGCAAGGGAAGAGTTTCCCTGTCCAAATCTCCACCAAATTGACAGATACTAATAAAATCTTACACTTTTCTTTAGGGGTTTTGTATTTCTTTTTACAAAAGAATTAGGTGGGGGGAGGTTTGCACTTGCTTAACAGTAATAACAATAAAAAAAAGAAGGTTTCAAAGAAGGTTTAAAAAAAGTTTAAAAAAAAACACAAAAACTTGGAGTTGTTCCATGGATGTGTAAGTGGATAGTCAAAAAGCCACCAACACTAGAGGGAACAACAGCACTGGTTTAACAGGGTAAAGAAGAAAAATAATAATATATTTTCCTTAAAAAAAAAAAAAAAGAAGTAATAAAACACAACTATCAGCCTCCAAAGGAAAAGTAAAAGAGCAAGTCAATGGGAGCAGCAGCTGTAAGAAGCTAAACCCAGGATGTGCTGGAAGGTAACCACCAGTGCATGTCTTCATTAGTAGCTGTGTCTGTGAGGGTCACCTCTTGGTTCAGTGCTGCTGAATATTTGCATGAGCAACACAGATGACACCAAAACATCCTTTTGAAGGCCGAGGACCAGGTGGGAATCGATGCAGGAAAGCAAAGGCAGAAAAAACACCTGATTTTTCCATGTGGGAAGCTGTAGGAACACAGAAGTCAGTGGTGTGGTGAAGATTGGTTAATGGCTGAGTGGTCACAGCTCAACCAGGAGTTGAAGGGAGCTTATGGAAAGCTGCAGAATGACTTTTTACATGGGCAGAAAATGATGGGACAAGGGGGAATGGTGTCAAGCTAAAAGAGGAGAGATTTAGATTAGGAAGAAATTCTTCCCTGGGAGGGTGGGGAGGCCCTGGTACAGGTTGCCCAGAGAAGCTGTGGCTGCCCCATCTCTGGAAGTGTTCCAGGCCAGGTTGGAAGGGGCTTGGAACAATTTGGGCTAGTGGAAGGTGTCCCTGGCCATGGCAGGGGGTGGGACTGGATGGTCTTTTAGGTCCCTTCCACTGGGGTGGAGCAGAGATCTGCTCTGTGCACTCCTCCTTGTCAGGATTCCACTGATGCCTGGTTCAATTCCACTTTGAGACGAAGAAACACCTCGGGGAGACCAAGGCAGAGAGAGAAATTTGATCCAGGTGCTGGAAAACCAGACAAAAGTTTCCAGTTTAAAGGCACATCTGATGGTCTGTTCCATGTGAGGGGCTTCTCAGTCTCCAGGTCCAGTGCCTGGAAGTGAAAGTCAGACAAACTCAGCCTTAAAATGAGAGCCAGGCTCCCAGCAGAGAAGGTAATTAAGCATCTGAGCAGCTTTCCGGGGGAGGAGAAGGACTCAGCATCACGGGGAATCTTTCAGGAGGAAGATGAGTCGTTATTCCTAAAAGCACAGTTGCAGCCCAGCTCCTGGGAGGAAAACAAAGCACATGGAGACGGGGCTGGAACAGGAGCTCGGAGGGCTCCTGAGTGGCTGTAAAGAGTGTGCAAACAGCTCTAAACACCCTGCTGGGCACACGGGGCTGGAAGGTGCCAGGCTGGTGGTTCTGCCGTGTCCTCTGCAGCACTGTGCAGCTGGGACTGAGCTCTGCTCACCTCCCTGCCTTGAAAAGTCAGGGTTTTGTGTGTATCCCATCTCCACTGTGGCAGCTGCCAAAATCCACGGGGCTCTCTGGATCCGAGGGGACAGAGTAATGTGTGAGTCAGAGAAAGAATTGCTGCGTGGGGGAGGTAAATTGGGACAATTAGGAACAGCTCAGCTGGTGCTGTTCACTGAGTTAAATCTCCTTTTTTTTCTTTTTCTTTTTTTTTTTCCTTTGAGGAAAAATCACTCTGCATTGAATCAGTGTGGTCAAACCCAGGATCTGGGTCCACGTTGCTAATGTGTACCCAGGAATAGCTGCTCTCCTCTGTGGTCAGAATCATTTTTTACCCATAGGCAGCTACATGGCTACTTAATGACATTCTCCTGTTTAATGCTGCGTCCATTTGCACAGCAGTGAAGTAAGAGGTACTTTACTGATGCTTTCTTTATTTCTCCTTTTTTTTTCTTTTTTTTTCTTTTTTCCTTTGACTCTCCACAGGTGATTCAAGACTCCTGATTTTTTTTTTTTTTAAGAGGGACTGTCCTTTAATTAAGGAACATCTTAAATCAGCTCTCCTGTGGGAATGCTGCTCGGAGGCTGTGGCTGCTGCAGCTGCTGGTTATCAGAGCTCATTCCCTGCTTGGCCAGAAAAAGCTGAAATACTGCTGGATCATTTGAGCCAATGATGTTTATTGCCCTTCTGATCTAATTCCCACTGCTGTAATGGAAGATATTACAGAATACAGTTGGCTGACTTGCTAATTCCTCCCTGCACTCACTTGGAGCTCTTTTGCCATTGCCAGCGCTAAATCTGGAGGTCTTTAAATGATTATCGGTGAGGAGAGATGCCCTGGTGTTTATGGTAAATGGGCTCACGCTAATCAGTGCAGAACAGATTTAGAAGGTGCCTTAGGATGCTTAATTTACTGCCTCAGTCCCGGTGTCGGGGAAAAAAAAGAAAAAAAAAAAAAAAGAGCGAGGAAAAAACAGGGAGAGGAAGGAAGGGGAGCGCTGAACACAAAAGCTTCGGTGCCCGAGGCAGTTTGCAGCGGCCAGGAACAGGGTAGACATGTGCAGCCAGGCGTGTTTCTGCTGCTGCTGCTCTCCTCCCGTCTCTGCCGTGATGCTCTCGAGGGCTCAGCCTGGTTTGGCAGCTCTCCGGGAGCTCGGGAGGATCGAGGCAGCTGAGAGTCCATCCCCTGTCTGTCCAAACCCCCAACCCCTCGGCAAAATCCCCTGTGTGCGAACCGGTGCCCGGGGGGAAAAGGGTGGCAGGCAGGGATGAGGCAGCAGCTCTGTGCCTCCCCTCCTATCCTGGGTGCACATGGATGGGGAAAACCATCCTGCTTTTCCAGCATGTGATGCCTGCAAGGTATGAGCCCGGCCCCACCTGAACCCACCTGACATCAGCCCGTGGGGGGCAAAATATTCTCACTGTCCCATTGCACGCAGTGACCTTCGCTTTATCCCTGGAAAAGCAGGGCTCTGCGGCCAGAGGGAGCAGCAGGAATGCCTTCCCACCCTCCCCAGGCAGCCCCTCTTACCTCTGGAGGGAGAGGATGTTGCCCACGTTCCGGTACAGCACAGTCCCCACCACGAAGACGGAGGAGTCGTCTGACACTGCAGGACACCAGAGAGAAGGGAAGAAGACAACAGCACTGAGACAATCGGGGTGACAGCTGTCCCCGTGGGACACCCAGGTGCAGGATTTGGCCTCTGTTGGGCCATGGCCAATGCCAGAGTGGCTGTGGTGGGATGCAGTGCCTGCTGTCACCACACCGGGTCTCCATCGGTCCCCAGTGAGGGCTCAGCGCCTTCGGGGTGACCCGGCACTCACCCTCATGCAAGGCTCACTCATCCCAGACGACCAGCCCCGTGCTCTCCCCCATTCATAAACCCACTAATCCCTCTGACAGCACCCCAGCAGGCGAATCTGCAGGGTGGAAAGGTCTCCTGCAGCCACCTCGAGGCATTTGGACCCGTCCACAGTCATCAGGCCTTCAGAGGGAAGAGCCACGCTCAGGCCGACAAGGGCAGCGAGAAGGGGAGTTGTCCCACTGCGCCTCGTCTGACCCCAAAACTCATGTGCTGCCTCGGGACCACGGTGCCAGATGAGCCTCTGAATCATCTGTGTGACCTCTGGGCACATCACTTGACCTCCTCCTCCTTTCCCTTTTCCTCCTCCTCCTCTGCCTCGCCGGGCCCAGCTGCAAAGAGCAAGAGCTCCCCTGATAAAGCCCGAGCAGCAGAGGGAGCCCTGCAGGTGGATTTTGGGGGGAGAAAAAGCAAGTGGACAAGTGAAAAGCAATGCTGAGGAAGCCTGGGGAAGGGCCCTGAGCTGGGGCTTCTCTCATGCCTTGTACTGTGGTTGAGTTTGCTCCATCAGTGCAGGGCAGGCAAAACTCTGCGTGCTCCTCTTTCACATCATCAGATTGGGCTCACTGGGGATAACTGGTGAACACATAACTGAGAGAAGACTGACAGGCAGGCTTGCAGGGCAGTTATATCACCCAGCTGCACAAATCAGTGTTGGCCCACCAAAAACAGCTCCCAGTAGTGAGGGAGTTTGGTTCTGGTCTCATGAAGCTGCCTGTCTCCATCACTTTGCTCAGGATAGTTACTCCTATTCCCTGCAGCCAGGAGGAAGTGAGGATCAAAGCTAAAAGAGGTTCATCTCCAATGTAATCACTAAAGAAACCCTTGAAAAATATACCACCAGCACAAGATACTGAACAAAACAGAGGCAGAAGAGCCCTAGGTGGCACTCAGGAAACCATGGAGAGGTGAGCACTGATGGGAAGTTGTTTTCTTCAGGGTGGATGTCACCTTTTGTTTGCACAGTCACTGCAGCTTGAGGGCCCCAGAGCAGCTCTGTGTGAGGATACTTGTAATAGAAATCTGGAAAACAGCACCATGAGGAACTGGATGCTTTTAGGCCCTCAGCCTCAGAGCAGGATCAGCTCTGTCTGTGCCTGGTGCCAGCAATTTGTCCAAAGCTTTCCAAAGGTGAAGTTATCACAACACACAAACTGTGATAACTCTTCCAACACATTCCAGCTTCTTCCAGGGAGATCACGATGTCTCCAAGGCACAACAAAACAAAAGGAGAGCTTCACATGATCCTTGCTCTGACAGTGACTCACTGTTTACCTTTGGGGGTGTCACTTAACTCTTCCTGGCCTCAAATTTCCCAAGTAGAAGTGGTTGATTCCATCCCCAGCAGGGAAGCCCAAGACAAGAGGTCCTGATGTGACAACAAGAGACCAAAGGATTTTTCTGGTAGCAACAACTCCCAGTCTCCAGCCTCTGTCCCCAGGAAGGACAGCAGAGCCTGATGCACAGCCAGCAGTTTGCCCCCTCAAAGCCATGAGTGCCAGAAGTAAATCCCACCATTTCCCAGCAATTAGCCCAACTTGGGGTCCTGCTTTTGGGCTCAATCCTGCCAGATTTCGGGTCTATCTGCCAAAAGATGAGCACCTGAAGTGTGTTGGTTCCTAGGACTTTACCTGGATGCCCCAGCAGAGCATCCCAGAACCCTTCCAGTTCCTTCTGGAGCTGGCAGCAAGGCTGATGCACCCAGAGGTCCCAGCTCCACACTGTGGCTCATATCCATGTCCTGCTGTGGAGCCAGTGACCTCAGGGATAAATGCCTCTGAATTTGCTCTCTGGGGGCAGGAAGTTTCACATAACAGTCATAAATCCCCAAATCTAACAAAGCTTGTCCATGCAGCAGACCCTGACCTCACTCTGATGTGCTGACCACCATCTACTTACCCTTAGATCCTGTCAGGTCTTGATCCAGTCTTGGGGGGCACCTAAGGTCTTGTTTGCCTATTTTTGCTGCTCCTTTAGGACAAGATATACACCCACATCCAGGCACTGAGCCTGCTCCTGGACTTTTGCAAGGAGTTTGGGTTGAATTCTTGGTCAGGCCACATCTGAGAGCCTTATTTACACCCACCAATGCTTTTGGTGTCCAGGTATTAGCGAGCAAATCCAGCTGAGCTGGAAGGAGGATTTGAAGAGCGGCTGAATGGAAGGAACCACTTGGAAAACGAAGAAGGAGTTTTCTGTTGGAGTGCCTTGGATGTTCTGCCTACCTGAGAGCCCTGAAGACAGGATGCTCTTGGAGACAGTGACCTTGTCCTCTGAGTTCTTGGCCCAGTCCACCATGCCCCTCCAGCCTTTCATGGGGAAGGTGATGTCGGTCGCTGCGTTCGCAGGCAGTTTGTGAATGCCAAGGACTAGAGAGGAGCAAGAGATAAAACCAGTCAACAAAACAGCTTCAATAAACTCACATGTGCTGGAAAAAACCCACTGAAAGCAAGTTTGGGAAACCAGCCAGCAGAGAGACTGGATCTTGAGAGCTGTAGGAGTGATGCTCTCCTCAGGTGATGTTTAGGCATGAAAGAAGATGACACTGTTGGGGCTTCATTGGAAAGGTCCTGCCTGCAGCAAACCTGGCAGAAGAGAGGTCAGGCTGCTCCAGCATCTTGTCTCCAGGAGTGGCCAACAGCAGCTGCTAAGTGTGAGAAAGACCAGAGCAAGACCTCTCTTGGTCTGTCCTCCCAGCAATCAGCAGGACTTCCTCAGCCAGTGGCTGTATCCAGATCATCAACTTTAACAGCCACCAATGGGCCTCTCTTTTGTGCACTTTCCTAATCCCATCATGAACCCATCTGCACTTTCTGGCTTCTGCAGCATCCTCTGGCAACAAGTTCCACGCTGGGGTTGTGCACAGGGGATAAATCACACGCTGCCTGCTGTTTGCTTGCTGCCTCATCACTCCACTGGCTGCTGTGCAGCTCTTGTGTTCAAAAAATAAAAGGGAGAGACTCATTCTGCCCCAGTTTGCCTGTTCTCCATTCATGGTTCTATAGATATCTCTTGGAGATCTCTCCATGGACACCTCTTGATCAGGGTGAAATCGTAACTTATTTGGAGAAAAGCCACCTCATATTTATGACCTTCCCCGTCTTTCCCAGGACCTTTTAATGCTGCACCACCTGCTGCCTCCCCTCTTCTCCTCCCCACAGCCTCAGTTACACACACTGCACAGTAATTAACAGCTCCATGGGCTCTCTATCCGACGTGGGGAGTGCAAATCCACTCACCCAGATTGTCCGTCACTTGGTAGGAATCCCGGAAATCCTTCATGCGGAAGCCGATGACATCAATGAAATCCTCCACGAGCCTGAACAGCTCCTTGGCATTTGGCCCTATCTGCAAAGAGAGGGACAATATTTAGTAGATCAGACACTAATGAGCACAGCAGGAGTTTCTCTGTGGGCAAAGATTGCAGCCCTCACACGTGAACTGGAAGCATATGCTGGATTTAATGGGAGTATCATGGAGCTGGGAAGAACGAGGAGTGAGAAATCCTAAAAGGAAACTTAGAAATAGGGGCACGAAATAATAATGTGACATTCAGATTGGTAAAATGTGGGTTGGAGGGTGATGTTTTAAAGCAAACAGAAGTATCTGAGATTGTCTGGAGCACAAGACAAACCTACATGTTTACTTGCATAGAATCAGAGAATCAAAGAACTGTGGAATGGTTTGAGTCGGAAGCGACCTTTAAAATAATTTACCCTATTTCCAAATCCACTGACTGGAGTATTTGGCCCAAAGCCAGAGGCATTTGGAATCGCACATCCAGAGGGTGAAGATGTGTCGGTGTTGATGTATTGAAGCTTTGCCCTTTGTCAAATTCCTAGAGGCTTTCCCAAGCCTGAGACTTCCCTGATGCTCAGGTATTGTGATAATTGGTCTGAGAAATGTATTTGCTCTACTTCTGATGGTGTATATATATATTTATATATATATATATATATAAATATTATGTTCTCCACTGACATGGAACTCACAAATCAATACTTTCACCAGGATGTTTAATCTTGCTGTCATTTCACGAAGAGCAGCCACACCAAAGGACATCCATGGTCTAATGTTGAATCCCAGGCACCAGAACACATAATCCTCTCCAGAAAAGCATTTTCTGGACTGATTTTCTCCTTTCTGGACTAATTTTCTCCTTTCTGGCTGATTTTCTCCTTTCCTGTTTTGCTGGGAAAAGCTTTTACTCTCCAAATCACCAAATTCTTGGTCCCGGACTTGTCTTGGGTCTTCTCTGTCTCTTCTTTCTTCCCTGGTGTTTTCCCACTGATGAAGATATTGGAAATAACTCTTCTTCACCTGTATTTTCCCAACCTGACAGAAGGCTCTTAAACATTAACTCGTTTTCCAGTGACAGATTCCATAAAAGATAATCCACTTCAAATGAGCTGTGCTGTCTTTTCCTCACATTTGCCCACAGGAGCTTAGTGAATACCATGAGAGGCTGAAGAATTCAGCTCTTTATTTTCCTTTTCCACCACTTTCACAGCATTTTCAGTCCCTACCTGTAATCCAGACCTTCCTGAGGGAGCTGAGAAGAGCTGGAGGGAGAGCTGGGGACAAGCAGGATGGGATGGAGGAGAAGGAAAGCTGAGCCTTCAATTGTGTGGGTGAGGAGCACAGGGGTGGCCTTGTGTGTCTGGATCCAAAGGGATCTTGGTAAAACTAAAATTGAACCAGGATGAGATCAGAAAGTCCTGCCAGTACAGCAGGTGTGCACACAAGGAGGAGAAGTAAGCGAGGAAGATATTTTTAACTGCATATTTTATATTCCACTGCAGATTGAAATCACAAGGTCGAACTAAATCCAGGCTGCACTGGCCATTTTTAGGTTTTTATCATATAATGGTGAACACAATCTCCTCAAAAAGCACAGTATCCCTTCTGTGAGTACTTTTAGATGTTGTTTTGGTTTATATTTTCCTTGAACAACATCTCTGCCTGGGGGGTGGTGGG
>VYXB01003930.1:88240-112297 GCA_013397135.1 Pachyramphus minor | reverse complement strand
GTCATCCAGTCCATGAAGATTTCTCTTCTCTGAAGTGTTTGGCTCTCAATTCCCATTAAACAAACCTCCTCCCCACGATATTCCCAATCCACATGTAGGCTCTGGTAGACAGATCATTCTCATTCAAATGTAATGAGAACACACAAGATATCAGGGAGAAGAGAAGAGAAGAGAAGAGAAGAGAAGAGAAGAGAAGAGAAGAGAAGAGAAGAGAAGAGAAGAGAAGAGAAGAGAAGAGAAGAGAAGAGAAGAGAAGAGAAGAGAAGAGAAGAGAAGAGAAGAGAAGAAGAGAAGAAGAGAAAGGCTACTCAGCTACTGACAGAGTTCCTGTTGCATGAAGGAAATATATTCAGGCCCTTGTCTCACATTCTGCACTGCCAACAAATGTGCCAGCACTTGCTGTTGAAAGTTTTCCCAGAGGACTTCCCTAGTTGATGTGAATATAACTTGACTCTGGGGCTGATTTTTACTTGATTGTTGGGTATTTCCAGATCTCTTTGAGGAATTTTTCAACAGCAATATGTGGATAAAAATGAGTTGCCATGTTCTGAGCCATGTCTCCAAGTAGCTTCCACAGGACTGGCCTCTCACAAAGGCTGAGTTATATCCCTTGTCCGGGTTATTCTGCAAGTTGAGGTTGTTTGAGAGCTGAGCAAGTTGAGGGTTTATGTTCCAAGGTGCAATACTGAGGAATGGACATGGGAATGAGCTGCCATGGACCTTCCAGCAGAGCTGCTGGTCTGAGGCAGAGCTTTTCCACTCTGATGTGGTGCCCAAAAGCTGCAGCGAGATGACAGCACTGAGCAGCCCAAGGGCTTGTCCTGAGTTGGAAGGGACCCACAAGGATCATTGAGTTCAACTCCTGGAAGGACAGGACACCTCAAGAATCACCCCAAGTGTCTGAGAGCATTGTCCAAACACTCCTTGAGCTCTGTCAGACTCAGTGTTGTGACCACTGCCCTGGGGAGCCTGTTCCAGTGCCCAACCACCCTCTGGGGTAAAAACCTTTTCCTAATATTCAAAAATTCCGGGCAAGAAGAGCTAGAAGGTCATGGAGACACTTGGAAATTCCTCTCCTCATGGCTTAACCCTGTACTGCAAGCATGTTTCATCTCAGGGAAGGTGCTGAAGGTTCATACCAGCTGAGCTTCCTCCCATTTCTCCCGGTTTTCCTCCGATAAAAGGTTGCTGAGGATCTGGACAAAGTTCTGCAGAAGGGAGACAAAAGAGGACAAAGGAGGTGGTCAGTCAAACACAGCCCAGGCTGGGAAGGACCCAGTGACGTGGGAGTAACGTTTGAGAACCAGCCATGGTTCCCATGGTCCCATTCCCAAAGGGTCCCACAGCACTTCCCAGGTCCCAGGGAAGTTAATGACCAACAGGGCCTTTTTCCCAAGGCCTTCACTTTGTATTTCCTAAAGGGTTGGATTGGGAATATGTTTTATGTTTATTACTGGTCGATGTCTGTCAGAGACTGATTAGAAAAAGATGATCTTCCCTCGCACAAACTCTTTTCTATCCTATTTTCCACCATTTCTGTCATTTCCAATATATTTCTTATGATCCTCTTTGACCTGCTGCAAGGCAAGAGAAGCAGAGATTGATCCAGAGGGTGCTCTGCACAGCAGGACCTTTGTAGCATTCTATGAGAAGGAAGGAAATTTAAGACTATTGATTTTTTTTCTCTAGTTTTACCACTCTTTGCAGATCCTGTAGGATCAGTTTAATGTTTCAAGCCATGGGGTGATGACCCATCCCAAGGGGATATCTTGTAGCTGCTCTACGTGCAGCTGCTGAAAGTGAAACCCAGGGATGAGAAGGCTTGAGGACAATCTCCTGCATCAACATCCAGGTACCCAACGCCACAGGATCATTTTACCTCTAGTCATTAAGACTGAAATCCCTTCCAAATGATGTCCTCATATCAATTAGACTCCAGAGTAAAGTGCTGTCAGGTTGAAACAGCTCAGAGTGACTTTGGCTTTCGAGTTCTCAGTTTCTAAGCCGGGGAGAACAACCTTGAAGGGAGAGTTCGTTAATACAGGAAGACACTTGGAGACAAAATGCCCTGGCTTTTCATCAGCATTGTATCAGCTGCAAAGGGGGGTGATCAAACCTGGAGCCCTGTGCATGCAAACCAAGCCTTGGCCTCCAGGATGTGCATCCCAGCTCACCTGGACATCACCAGAGGTCGGGCTGTGATAAGCCCTGCGGAAGATCTCTGTCACGTTCCTGAGTACGTCCATGGTGGACAGCAAGTCCCCGCTGTAGCTGGTCCCATCCTGGGAGATTTCCACCAGGTTCTGGAGCACATCTGACAGCCCATCTCCCATCAACCCACGCTGAGCCTTGGAAAGATGTTCCCTGGTCTGAGGAACACAAAAGAAACGCGACAAACGCTTTAGGGACAGTCAAAGTCAAGTTATTGAGCTCAGGGAAGGAATTGCTGGGGGAAGGTTTATGACCTTCCTCCTAATTCAGGGTGCAGATGAGATCAGTCTGACAATCTCTGCTGGCCTGAGAGCCTCTGGTTTTCTTAAAATGATAGGAAAGAGTGATAGATCCTGAAGTATATTCTAAGTGGTTCTAAAATGATAGAAAACTGAATTTTTTTGTTTGCCCATGAAGGAAAGGTTGTGTGGAGGTTCACAAGAGATTGTCCTACAACAGAGTTTCTTCTGCTCATAATCTAAGCCAGCTAACAAGAATATTTTTGCCCCCAAACCCTCTTTTCTTATAACCAATTTGGAATTATTTTAAGACAGACTGTAGCTTGCCTTGAAGAGGAGAGGACAGCTCTCCTCACAGGAGACCAGCAGAAATTCATCACAGCAATGAATTTAAGATTAACAAAAAATGAGATGCTTATTTATAAATAAAATAGTGATGCAGTCACAGTGATACTTAATGTGATATGAAAGACCTGGTAGAACCTGAATTCTTCCAAAATACGTATTAAAATACCCTGAAAGGAACCTTCCTTTGTCCATGGAGCATCTCTGCATCACAACATAACCAGACAAAAGCAGTAAGAAAAAATCAAGGCAGAGCTGGCATCTCCTTTTCACATGGAAATGTCCCTTTCCCTCTTTTTTGTAACTTTAGCCACCTAACAAGCATTTGGGAGGATCCCAAATCTGCTGGGTGAGGAGCTGTTCTGTCTTACCATCATCTGTATGTTCCTGTAATCAATAGAAACACACTTGATGTACGTTGGGGGCTCCCAGTAAGCGATGCCTTCCTCATCTAAAATGCACCTCCGAAGGATCAGCCCTGGAAAATGAAAGAAGAAAATATGGGAGTGAGGAGAACAGGATGAAAAGCCAAGAATCCATGGGGGTCGGTCTTTTCTCCGTAGGACAAGAAGACACAGCTTCAAGCTGCACCAGGGGAGGTTTAGGTTGGGTATGAGGAACAATTTCTTCATGGAAAGGGCTGCCAAGCATGGGAACAGTGGTGGGATCACTGTCCCAGGAGATGTTCAAAAACGGTGTAAATGTGGCATTTGGGGACGTGGTTTAGTGGTGGACCTGGCACTGCTGGGTTAATGGTTGGACTTGATGATTTTAGAGCTCTTTTCCAACATTTATAATTCCATGGAGGTCACCCAGAACTAGTCAGTGCATCCATTCAGCCATAGCTACCAGTACAAAGGACATCAGAGTCACCTGCAGGTGCCTGAGCAACCCGTGCAAGCGTGTAGGAGAGGTTATTTTTATTACCTTCTCCTCCTCCTGCATTTTATTATTGCAGGGCAGCAGAAGAGAACTGGGCATGGAAACAAAAATTAACAAGCTGGACATGGCCAGTCAAGGTGAAAGGAAGAGGTGGTTTTTTTTTTTTTAATCCTGGCCTGGAGGGACAACATTCCTCCTGGCTCAGGAAGCCCCACGAGCCTCCCCAGGTGGTTCATTCTGGTACTTGCAACTAAAGCAACAGTGGCTTGTGCTGCCCACACAGTCTGGAGGAGAATAAACACCATCCCTGTGGCAGCTGAAACACTCTGAGAGCTGCTTTCAGTCCTCCCCCAGGCCTTCCCTCAGCTCCAGTCTACAGGGGCGGTTGCAGTGATAATCACATGCCTTTGTGGAGGAAAAAAACAGACTTAGAGAGGGAGAAGGGAAGGGGATCACCTTGCCCGAGCCATTAGGGTGGAATTTGGAGGGTCTGCTAAAGGATTCAGTGACCTTTCTATGGATACAGCCCTTCTAGGACAGAGTTTAGGACAACAAAACTGCCCCAAGCTGATTCAAACAGAGTTGAAGGGTTGGTCTGTACCCATCCACCTCCCTCCAACAAAATAAAACCTTTAAATTTATTATTAATTCTTATTTATTCATTTAAATTCATTAGTAACACTGCTGCCCATATTTCTGTTCCTGCCTGGGAGTGAGGAACATCCAGCTGAGGACAAGTTTGAGCACCAGAGTGTCTCCTGGAGCCTTCTCTGCCCTGCTTTCTGGTCCTTTGGGAACACAAAGTCATGGTCACAAGAGATAACACCTGGATGTCCAGATACCATCACTTCACTCCCCACGATCAGACCATCGACCTGAGCACCTGAATAAATGTTTAGACAGGTGTTGTGTTTTCTAAGCATAAGTGGACCATGAAATTCAGGTTTTCCTGCTTTCAAACACCAGCTTGTTTATGGGCAGTGGAGGGAAATGTAACCACCAGGTTTAGAGAGCTCTGACAAAGCCCCACCTGCCCTGCAAAGCTGTTTGTAGTCAATGGGGACAACACACCACAGATACCCTTCATTGCAAAGCTGTCCCAGGACCAGGGAGGAGGTGCATGGAAACCACCTCAAATTGTCCAGTAGGAACCAAGATGTTGTCATTAAACAGTGAAGGGCCACAGAAACCCAGAGTTAATTTAGCCCCAAAAGATGGGAGGGAAGCCCATCTGCTTGTCCTGTCCTCCCACAACCAGGTTCTCTTCATCTAGGAGGCAAAGGATGAGGGATACCCTGAGGATGGACCATCTCCCCACCGTGGAGTCACCCTTACCTGTGGCATTGCGGGGGCACCGGACAGCGGCTGCATCCCCAGCTGGAGTCTCCTTCCAAACCACAGAGCCAAGACTTTCCTCGTCACAGATTTCGTGGGGCTCTGCAAGGAGAGAAAAACCTCCATTGGTGAAGCTTCCTCCTCAGCAAGGGCATGGAAAAGGGAACGGAAAGAGGAAACAGGGGAGCAGGGTCCGGAGGGAAGAGCCCCGTGGTGTGAGCCAGGAAGTCTGGAGCTGAGCTCCCAGCTCTGCAGCTGCTCCTGCATGGCCCTGGTAAAGCCTTTTAAACCCTCTGGAATTTGCTCTGCCTGTCTGAAAACCGAGGATTAGCTCACTAATATCCATGGAACAACCTGGGAAAGTCCACTCACACATTTGCTTTGCCTTGTGGCAGCACTTTGAAAGAAAACTGCTGTTGCAACACTCTACTAAGGAGTTTTATTTCTTAATTTTAATGGGCAGGTGTCCATCTTCTCTGGGGGAACCTCACAGCTCCAGACTCTACTTCTTCCATCCTTCAGGGCTGGATGTATCTAAAACAAGGCTTGGCATAAATCAGTCAGACTAAGAATGAAGGATTGAACAAGTAGGTGAAATAAATTAAAAAAAAAGATGGACATATCCCATAGATGGTCTTCATTCAGGTCCTCTGTCTGCTTCCATCTTGTGCAAAGACACAGGGAGAAGATCTGAGCACCAACAAGCTGGGTTTGCACCAGCAGCTCGTTTCCAAACACTGCTGCAAAGTCCAGGAATGGGCTCTGAGACATCACAGAAAAAACTCTTTGGAAGGGAGTTTTCAGATGCTTCTGTCTGTGGGTGGAGCTGAGTCGGCCCCAGAACCGGTGGGATCTGGGAGAAAAACACTCACCACAGGAGATCTTTGTGCTGAGAAACTCATTACTTACAGCATGTAAAGCTGAGGGAGCCACAAGGATGGTGTTAAAGCTATTTGTCACTCCTGAGGGTGAGGAGGAGAAAAAACTTGATTTAATAGTTTTTGATTACGTTTTTATTCATTGTGCAAGTACAATTACCAATAAAAAGGAAGCTGAGTACCAACAACTGGTCAGGATTTAACCCACTCCTGCTCTGGGACTACCCAGAGCCCAGCCTGGCTGTGGGCAAGGCTCAAACCTAAAATTATGGGCATGGCAAGCCCTGCTTCTTTGAAGAACTCATACAAGATCCAACAGGCTGCCTGAACATCACTGCTCCTTCAGTCAAGCTGCAGGAGTGTGTGGCTCCAGCCCCAGCTGCAGTTCAGAGATGGATTCCTCCCCAGTAGACACTGGGAATGAGTAAGTTACACTCTCTGCTTGGAAACAGATGCTGCTTCCCCTGTTTTAAAGTGCCCTTGTGGGCAATCACTGTTGTAATGAAATCTTGGAGGGTAAGAGGGACCCCAGCTGTGCTCTGCACACACAGGACCAGTCCCTGTGAAAACAGCTCATGACTTCTGTAGACAGGGCAGAAAAAGGGTGGAAAAGAGGCACTTTGGCTTCCAGCCTGTAGGACAAGGAGATTGAATGACCCAGCCATGACCAGCACAGGGTCACCCACAGAGCCTGGGGCAGAGCAGGGAGCCGAGTTCCAAACTCCTTTCTTCTGGAGCAGTCACAGATCCTCCCGTGGTTCAAAGGAGGGTTTGGGGTGTGGGGTTGGAGCTCCTGTCACCACCCTCAGCTACAAAACACCAGAGCACATCAAAAAGCAGAGATGGAGAATGTTCAGATCCATCCTTCCCTTTCTCCTCTGCTGACCTGTCAAACATTGCTGGTCTCCTTACCCCTGCAGTGTCCCTGGGGACCGCTGAGGGATGCTGTGGATCAGAAATGCTCTTTAAAAATACACTGATTGGTGGTGTCTTGCCAGCGAGTGCAGGAGCAATTCCCAGGCCAGGAGAGAATCATTTTATCCTTTCCTCTTTTCTTCTTTTTTTTTTTTTCTTTTTGATGTTGCTTCACAACAAAATCCTTTTTACCAGAGTAACCTATTTGCACTGGGAGATTTTAATAACTAACCCAATTAAGTTCAATTCTTCTGTTCAAATCAAATCATGCCGGCATTTGGTACTTTCTGGAGAACAAATCGAGCGGGTTTATTTTTAGCCTCTGATGTTTCCCCACCTTTTCCTTCCCTTGCAAATTAACAACTGCAGTGAGACCCTTCTGGTTGTGAACCCTTAGCAGGCCCCAGTCCCTGAGACGTGCCTTTTCCTTTTGAGCACTGCACAGGCATCAACCCCTGCAGGAAGAGAAGAAAAGATTGGGCTTGTTCTGTCAGGGCCCCAGCTGGCACACACTGAAGCTGAACTAAATCTGCATCACTCTGTAGACACCACCAGACAACCCTGTGCTAAGATTTTCTGTGGTGTGGGAGAGCTTTGTGGCAGAGTTAGAAGAGATTCGCACACGCCACTGCTAATTGAGAGGCACAGCTTGTAAGGAGAGGTGATGTCTTTTATTAGAGTGGAGCTGGAGAGAGTGACTGTGCTGTCACAGCCTCTCTCTGCGTTATCTCCAAGCTAAACGTGCTGGAACTTCCATGCTGAAGTTCTTTGGCTTTCATCTCTTTGTCTTCAGCAGTTTGTGAGGGAGTCTGAGGGTCAGCTCGTCCTCCACGTGTCAGATCTGCCCCCAGAAACATCTGCATCAAAACTGCTGCCTCCTGTCTTGTAGGGAGACACCCCCTTTCACTAGGAATGCCAGGATACTGCCATGAGAATCTCTCCCACCTCTCACTGAGCTGCCCTGACAATTAATTACCCTTTCAGTCAAAACTCACGGCCTGTTAGGATCGATGTAATCTGACTGCCAACATCACACAGGCCATTGATTCCCCACCAGCAATTTCACCAGGAACTTCAATTCAGACTGAGAAAGAAAGTCAAAATGGTGCACAGGCCTTTTTTTTGGTCTCTGATAGTCTGTGAGAGACAGACAGAAACATTCCCACTCGTGTTTGCTCTTGCTTGCTTTTCCAATTCAGCCCCAGGTTTTCCCCTGCCCTCTCTTGCCCTTTTGCACTCTGGAGGAGGGGGAGATTGGGAAGGCTCAGACAGATGTGGACAGAGCTGTTTGTTTTTTAAATTTCCAGTGGTGTGCAGGTTTCCCAGAGGTAAAGGGCGGGAAACCACTGCAGCATCCTCAGTATTCAAATAATTCATGGACTCGAGACCCTGCTTTCAGTTTTTGCTACCAAACAGTGTCTCTTTTCCTCTTCTAACTTTATGGCAATGAAAAGCTGAAAACCACCAAGGCTGGACTGGTGAACTGACCAAACATTCACTAAATCAACATGGTTGCACTGGATGCTGCAACAATTAAGTCAAGACCGTGGTGTATCTTGTACCTGCACGATGTGTTGGCTCTTAGCGGTCAGCTCTCTGCCACGGAAGCCCTTTCCATAATCCAAACTCCCTCTCCCACAGAGCAAATCACGAGGGGTCTGGGGTACCTACCAGGACATTTTCTGTCGTTGCACTGCTTATACTCCTCCTTGGGACCCTGGCAAGTCTCTCCACCGAAGAAGGGTCCGTAGCACACACGGTCGCGTCTCTGAGTTCCACCCCCACACGTGGCGGTGCAGCTGCCCCACACTCCCCAGGCCTGCCACTTCCCATCCACTGGAGACAAAAAAGAAAAACCAGGAGAGAAACAGCCTGTTTAGTCCCAAACATAACATGTAACCGAAGGAAGAGAGGTCCCAAGGTGAGCAGTGGAATGCAGGGTGAGCAGGGCATGGCTTGGTGGGAAGGGAGGTCTCCTCCCTTGGATCTTTGATTCTCAACAGACATTAAATCAAAGTGTGTCCTTTCCCATTGCATCAGCTCTTTAATAGTCAAAGGGTGTTTCTCTGTTTCTCCTCAACGTCCTCACTCCCTGGGAAATCATCCCTATCTCTCTCCTCAGGCTCAGATTTGGGGCTGAGCTCATGAGCACTCTCCAGGTGGGCAGGGATTCAACCACACCTGCCAAGCAAAGCCCACAGCTGGAGTTCAGTTGTACAATGTATGTATGAAAATAGACTTTCCCAGACAAGGTCTGGCTGAGGGATTTAGAGAGACCAGCAGAGCCCCTGGGCAAAAAACCATGAAGAAACATCAAATAAACCTCCCTCCAGCTGTTTCCATTGCACTGACGTTTCATGTGCCTTGGAAAGAGGTTTGGGATGCTGTCTCATTCAGTTATATCTTCTCCCAACATCCTTATGGATTCAGTGGAAATGTGACTCCTTTTACATTAACAATGACATTTATTGAAGTGCTACTTCTTTTACATTAACAATGGCATTTATCAAAGCACCATAGAAATGTTAATTAGCCCTCTCAACAAGTCTACAAGGTAGGGAAACCTCCTCTGCTGCGTCACAACAACTCAGTGACACAACTAGAACAAGGCCTAAGTCTGCTGCTTCCTATTTGGGTTTTAATTGTGAGTTACTGCATCATCTTGGGTCTGGTAACTCCTTTTGGGAGGGTGGGGGATCTCTATGTTCTCCAAGAAGTACAAGAAAATTATGGCAGAAGAGGGACAACACCCAATTCTGGTGCTTTGTCTAGTGATATTTTGTGCAGTGAAAAATATGACCTGCATTGCTTTGATAAATAACCCTGAAATCAGTGGGACAAGGTTGTCCAAAAAAGACTTCTGAAGCCCCTTTTTAATTTGAAATTCTCCATAAATTGCAAAGAAGGAGTGAGATACTTAACACCAAAACCCACTAGAGACCATGTCAGAAAGCTCAACACTTGTGCTAAATACTTCAGATGATGATGGCACCAGAGAGGACAGGGATTTCCTGAGGAAATAGTAGACCAGGATGAAGACCTGCAAGTTTCTGTGCTAATGAGTGGAAAGAACAGTATTTTGTCACCTGAGCAGGGTATGAGAAAAGCATAAAAGAGCTGAGCTGTTTCTGGCTGTCCCTGCTCCCTCAGAAAGGAGAGAATGGGGTTCTCCATCTCAGGAGTGCAGTGCTTCTCAAATCCATGGTGTCTAACAGGAAAGGAGCACTCAGGGACAGGCAGGGAACAGACCAGGAGGAGAATCACACCAACAAAATTTAGTTCCAGATCAATTTTGAAGGTTTCTAATTGTTCAAGCCCTCTTTACAGGTCAGAATATTTTCCACCCCTGCTGACCAAAGTGTTTCCATTAAAATGACAGGAGGAAACTGGACCTGCAACTCTGACAGTCTGAGAAACACTCATTTCTGGTGTTGGGTGTGCTCTGGTCTCTGCTTTAATTCTCATTGCTTCTCCTGCATGAAACTGCTCTGCTGGAGCTCAAGGTCCATGGCATGAAGACAAGATGATTATTCTAAATGTAAGGTACCAACTATAGCAGGAATTATTATCCTTCACCTTAGTACTATTATCATCACCCTTCTCCTTATTATTATTATTATTATCCTTCTTATTATTACTATTATTGCTGTCATTATTATTATTTTAACTCAAAGATAGATGAGTAAAGTGACAAGTCTTAGATAGACATGAACTAAAGCTTTATTGCTCCAGACCTTGTCACAGATAAGGTTCAAAGTTGAGATACAATGGAAGATGCTTCCCTGTTTCCTTCAAATATAACTGGGAGCCTTGAAACACTGGGAAAAGAGGAACAAAACAAAAAGAGGAGGAAAGGTGAAGCACTGTGGAAGAGAGGGAAGGGTCCCACTGATATTTTGTTTGGGTTTTTTAAGCTCATCCTGAAACTCTGATATCTAAGAGTCACTTAGAACTCTGGGGGCTCCAGACAGAAAAGATCACCAAAGACCCCCAGTGAAGCCCTCCAAAGACCTTATAAGGATATATTAAAAAGGGTTGGGAAATGTCAGGAATATGTAACAGGAATGCAGGGAACTTAAAATGAATAATCCTGTTAGTGCCTAATATCAGAGAAATAATTCTCTGGACAATTTTGAGCACAGAAATGTAGAAAGCAGCTCTTTAACTGTGGTGCCTTTGGTGCACAAAATATGTTGCAGACACCCACAGTGTAGGCCTACACAATTTTTATAACACCATCTAATTATAATACCTGGACATTACCTCAGGGGTGACACCCAGCCCCAAAACTGTCTGTCCCATTGTCCCACCCTCAGACACATCTCCCAAAAACGACCACCCCTTCATCCCTGTCCTTCTCTTTATCATCATCTCTGTCCTGCTTGGAAGGGCCTCAAGGCTCCTGAGTAGTTTTGACTTGGTTATATCAAGTGGTGTGATCCTGTTATGTCTTATTTCCAGTACATTTTCTCCAGATAAGCTGTTTTTCACCTTGCTCAGACCTTTGTCCGTTGGAATTCTCAGAAAGGAACGTTAAACATTTCCGTAAATCTCGTACAAAGGTGCTAAAAGGTACTAAAGAGTTAAAAAAGTAGGTACTAAAAGGTACTAAAAGAGCTACACTAAAGTTTTATATAATATAGAGTTTAAGGCATCAATGTAATGTTGACACAGAAACTGCAGTGGAGACACCTCTGCGTGCACTTTGGTGAGCCCAGGGCACCCTGGGCGTGCTGGAATCATTCCAGGGGGTTGGAATCAAGGAATGCCTGGCTTCTAAAACTCACAAACCAAGTCATAGAGGTTTCTTTTAAGACAGGATTTTAGGCTGCCATGGTCTGTTGGTACAACCCAAACCCCCCTATTACTGCACCACTGCTATGAACGGTGCAAGTCTTCCCCGAAGGAAAACTTCACAAAAGAGGAAGGTGACCCAGGAGAGAGAGAATTCCTCGGTGACCAACCTGGGCACTGGCGCAGGAAGCAGTCCCTGGTCTCCACCCAGTGTCCCTGGCACTCGGCTCCGCCGTAGGAGGGTCCATTGCACTCCCTGGTCCTCTGCTGGGTCCCGTTGGAGCAGGAGGCGGAGCAGGAGCTCCAGCTCGACCACTCGTTCCAGTTGCCGTCCACTGAGTGGCCCAAAGAAGGAAAACAAACGGAATGTGAAAATCGCTCCCTCTGGAAAGAGGGATGTGCAGGACATTCCAGCCTTCGCCTACAGCGGGTCAAGGCAGGGAGGGACAAACGGGAGTCAGCGTGGGGGAGGGCAAAGGTCACCCAAAAAAAGTTTGGACAACGTGGCAAACAGTGGTTTGTCGGGACCCTCTGCAGCCTCCAGCTGGAATGTTTTGCTCTGACAGGATGCAGGTGCCACAACATTCCCATTTTTTTTTGCATCCACACTCCACCCAACACCGTAAAAGTTGAAATTAATGATATTACGCGTTCCAACATAAAAGCTAAAAGTATTGATGTTACACATTCCAACATAAAAGTCAAAAGTAATAATATTGCTGATCCCAACATAACATCAAAGCATGGATCATGTTTCCACTGAGCACTTTGAAGGAATCAGTGTGTTACCAGGACATTTCTTATTTGGGACAATCAGCGTCTTTTTTTTAAGGAATCCATTTTTCACCAAAGCAATGGAAGGAGTCCAGAGGAAAGAACCTTCTCAAGCACCCAGTGCTCAGGTTTTTTATGAAAGCACATGCAGAAAACTTCAATCACAGTGTTATCCACAGGAATCCACGCTGACAGCCAGGAAATATGGGAGCAAAGGTGTGCTCTGACATGAGACCAGGAGCAGAGTGTGTGTGTGTGGTCAATGTAGTTCTCTCACAGCTGAATTAACACTGACAGGTTTGATGTGTCTCTACACAGCAGTGTCTCTGATAATTTAATAGAGGAGGCAGGTTATGATGGGGACGGGGCTGGAGAGAAACAGGAATACATCTTATTAACGTGGTAAGGACTGAGGCATTCCCGAGTGTGGCAGTTACACCCTAATTGGTCCCAGATCGACAGATCCATCACCCACTCTGCTGTTCCTGCAGCACTTTTTGCTCATTAGCAGCGGTCATCATGCTCTGTTTAGCTCTCATTAGCTGCCAGGTCTCACTCAGAAATACAACCAGAATCCCTGAAAAGTCAGAATTCCGGCTCAAAGCACATAGCAGCTCATTTGGGGTTTTTTTTGGCTTTGTTTGCCTGTCCAAGAAAAATATATGCAAAATGGTCCCCCGTGAAATCTTCAAGGACTCCATCAGCCCTGGATAATCCCCATCACAGCTGAGCAGCTTTTTGTTTGCAAAAACTCAGTAAAAAAAATGTCAAAAACCATCCAAATGAACCACTGTTAACTCAGAGGGGCTCAGAAGGTGGGAAAAATCAGGCAGGCAGAAAGGTACTTCCAAAAGGTGCTTGTTTTTAGCAATCCAAGATTGATGTTTTCATTGTGCACAAATTCAAGGCGTCGTGCCAGTGCTTATCAACCCCAAACAAGGGAAATGCAAGTTGAGGTGTCTGACAGGTGATTCTTCTCTGGAAATGATCCAAAACTCCACAAAGAGGGTCCTACCAGGTATAAATTAACATGGCTTTTCTGACTGGATGCAGTGCTGTTAAGTTTCCATGAACTGATTGTAGAATGTTAAAATGGTTTGAGTTGGAAGGAACCTTTAAAGATAATCCAATTCCAACCCCCTGCCATATGCAGGGACACTTTCCACTGTCCCAGGTAGCTCAGAGCTCCATCCAACCTGGCCTTGGACACTTCCAGGGATGGGGTAGCCACAGCTTCTCTGGGCAACATGTGCCAGGGCCTCCCCACCCTCCCAGGGAAGAATTCCTTCCTAATAATGACGATGTCTGCCCCTCATTAACAGTCCCCTGTGTTGGAAAACTGAGATTGTATTTATCACATTAAAAGTTTCATTCATGAAAAAAAAAGGTGCATTTACCAACAGAAGTTGTATTTCCCAAAAAAGGAAAGGTTTAATTAACCAGCAGCCTCCCTGCTGCTGTGGCAGTGGTGATCAGCTACCACAAGTGTCAGCATTTGGAGGTAGGAAAATAAAAGAGCTAAACCCATAATTTGGTCATACAGTGGGGGATAGAATCATAGAACTGTTCAATATGCTGAGTTTAAGGGAACTCATCAGGATCATTGAGTCCAACTGGCCCTGCACATGACACCCCAAGAATCCCACTCTGTCCCTGAGGGTGTTGTCCAAACACTTCTTGAACAGGTGATTTTATTTATTTCCTTTTTTTCTTCCTTTTTCTTATTTCTTCCTTTTACTTATTTCTTCCTTTTACTTATTTCTTCCTTTTAATTTTTTAGATTTTTATTTAATCAAGTTGTAATTTCAGAGACATTTTAAACAGCGGAGGAACAGAGGTGGCCACCAGCCTCTTGCACTGAATGAAAAGATGCCTCTTGGCCAGGATGCCGAGGGTTTTCCATCCCAGCCACAGCCAAGACAGTTCCCACCACAGTGTGAGTCTATCAGAGGTGTTCCTTGGAGCCTGGCTGTGCAGAGGCAGCCATTGTCTTGCTGCTTTTCTCCCTCTTCGAAGGACTTGGGGTTTCCACTGCTCCTGAGGAACAAAGGCTCTGTTGTCCCTGCAGCAGAGCGTTTTCATCAGCTGTGGTAATAAATCCTGGGAGCAGGGTGGTAATGAGCAATGTGAGTGCCTGGTGTGACAAACACCCATTGTTGTGCTTCAGTGATTCCCCCGACGCCGCTCTCATTTGGCACTGCCAAGCCCCTGATTGCCTTTGTGGCATTAATTAGAGCTGAAGCCTTCACAGTTTGGGCCGCTTGTCTTTTCCACCGCTGTTTCTTTCCACATATTTATTTGTATTTAAATTAATTATGGATCAATGTTAACTCAGGGTATGCTTTGTTGCCCAAGCAGTGCCAGCTCTGACTTCTTCAATTTGTCTTTTTTATGACAGAGTCGATTTGGTGTCTGGGATGTTCTCATTCCAAGTAGAGTCTTCTGGGCAGCGGCCAAAAAATCCAAGGATAGTTACTTGGAGCGAAAACTCGATGGGAAATGCCAGGAGGCTTCTCACTAATGTTTTCACAAAGTTCTCATCACTCCCACAATCCCTCTCCTCCTCCGGGGACATAATAATGTCTCATAATGATTCTCATTAAACTGGAAAAATGTCAGTTGACATTACCCTGGGAGAGGGAGGGAATTTTGGGGAGCTCCCTCGTGTTCAGATCGTGTTCACTGGGAGAACCAGAGTTAAATTAAGGGGTGCTCTGTTGTAAATCCTGGGCCAGTCTGGTTCAGAGGAAGAAAGCCACAGGAGCAAAACTGGATTTCCAGGCAGTAAAAGTAATTTCATCTTGAGGTTCTTTCTGGTGTTTCAAAGCAACACTCAGGGAGAGGTATCTGGAATTGAAATCTAGGGGCAGGGAAAAGGTGCTTAAAAGTATTAAAATTTGGCATAGAAGGCTGTCAGGAGTCTTAGTCCATCTCACCACCCAAAGCAGGATCAGCTACAGAGAAAACTTCCACACATAGTGAATAAACTTGCATATATAGTGAATTAATGCACATATATTACAAGCAAGTAGAACTATTAATTAATTCCAGCACAACAATAAGCACAGGCAAAATAACTTTAAACCATTCAAGGGAGAGAACAGGTGAGAAGCTTAAGATGGCCTTGGAAATAGATCCAACCCATGTGATGTGTCCTCTGGGAGAGATTACAGAGGGCAAAACCGAGCCTAAGACAAATCTGAGCTGAATAACCCCAGAAAGCAACTTTGGGCTGCTCCTTCGACCATTCCTTAGAGAGGATCCTCCTCGGGACGGTGCAATAATTCCTTGGAGTCACCTACGGACCTGGATGAGCTGCGTGAGGGCGTTTTCAGAGCCGGGGAGACCCGGCTTTAATCTGTCACTGTCCTTACCTGGGCAGAGCGCGATGTTGCAGAACTTGGTTTGCTTCTCGGGGCCCTCGCAGGGGTTCCCACCGAACTGGGGGGGTTTGCAGGTGCGGGTCCGGTCCCTGTAGCCTCTCCCACACGTGGAGGAGCACAGGCTCCACGGAGACCACTCATCCCAGGTGCCGTGAACTGCGAGGGAAGCAGAAGGAGTGAGCTCCCTCCCCTAAAGGAGGGCCTCAGGAAGAAGGAGAGCGCCACAGGGCACAGGATCTTCCCACCCGGAACGCGTGGGAAGGTCGAGAACAAACCAACCCGAAACTGTGCAAGGGGAACATCGTGTGATTTTTGTGCCGTAGTCTTTATCAACACCAAGTGACTGTTACTTCCCAGCCTCTGAGACTAAATCACAATGCAGTTTTAATTCACCCTGATTTTTTTTTTTTTTTTAGACTTTTTCCTTTTTTGAGCAAAATATGAGAGGTACAAAACGCCACTACACTTAGAGAAGCAGCATCACCATCATTTTTTCACTTCTTACCCCTATTTCTGTCCCTCAACACATTTTCTCACTGAATTGTCAAAGGCTACAATATTTTAAAACTTTCAGGAAAGCTGTGGTCTTGATTACTGTCGTAAATCAGTGACACCACAGGGGCAAAGTAGGGAGACTTGGAAGAGTAAAATGGAATGGGCAACAAGCTCCAACAGTGCTCAGACCATCACTGGTAACTCCTGGAATTAGAAATCTAACCTATATTAATCTAATCTAATTAGCCTGCTAATCTGTATTAATCTAATCTTCTCCAATCTAATCTAATCTAATCTGGCCAAGATATTTATGGAAGTTCAGTCTGTAATCTCTAGAGACCAAATGTTATAAGAATGTGCTGATCTCTCTGGAGGGACTTCATCCCTTCCAGCTTTACTGGAGAAGCAAATGCCAAATCAATAACATTTCAGGAAAAGAAAAAACCCAAAAAAACAGGTACTTTTCCAGTCCTTCATCAGTTCCTAGCAGGGATTAATGCCCCAGTGGCAGGAAAGGGTATTCCAAGCTAATTGTCACCAGGTTTTGAGCATGATAAGGGATAACTAGAGAAGGAAATACAGCAAAGAACATGGATGGTGTTTTCACCACAGGTGGTGGTTTCACCATTGTAGAATTGCTTTTGGACATTGATGTTGCTGTTCAGGAGACACCAATAACACAATTTAACAGCATAAATATTCCAAATAATCACAGAATCATAAAATAGTTGAATGGCCTGGGTTGGACCTTAAAAACTGTCTTGCTCCAACCCCTCACCATGGGTGGAGACCTATCCTAGGTTGCTCCAAGCCCCATTCAATCTGGTCTTGAATCCAGGGATGGGGCAGCCACAGCTTCTCTGGGCAACCTGTGCCAGGGCCTCCCCACCCTCACAGGGAAAAATTCCTTCCTAATATCCAATCTAAACCTCTTCTCAGTTTGAAGTCATTCCCTATTGCCCTCTCATTCCTCTCCATCTTCCTTGTAGGCTCCAGTCTCCCCAGAACCTACTATTGCATCAAAATTGTGGGAGGAGTATGAAAACAGAGGTGATGGATTTCTCAGTTCATCACCTACCAACACCCTGAGTGTTTCATGCTGATTTTGCACTGGTTGTTGCTGATGCCCAGTGTTGGAATCTGAGCAACTGGTTCTTTTCTTTCCCAAAACAAAACAAAAAGGGGAGGAAAGTTAAAACACTATGGAGGCGAGGGAAGGGTCTCACTGATGTTTTGTTCGGATTTTTTTAAGCTCGCCCTGAAAAGCTGATTTCTAAGGTTGGAGAGACACGTTCCCTGTGGGTAATCACTGTCTTGGATGAGATCTTTCCCAGTCTGCCCCACATTGGAAATACCCCAAAGGGAATCTGCCTTTCAGGTGTCCTGTGTTCATGGACTTTAGGCAGCGTGGAGTTGCCCACACCAGGCAAAACAGGTGCCCATCTGATGGTGTTTGGTCTAACAGGGGTCTCTGTGTGAGGCTTTAACACACAAAGAGAAGGAAGAAGGAACAAAAAACATCTTCCTTCAAGAATCACAGAATGGTTTGGATTGCAAGGGACCTTAAAGATCATCTTGTCCAACCCTCTGCCACGAGCAGCGACACCTCCCACTAGACCAAGTTGCTCAAAGCCCTGTCCAACCCTGGCCAGGGACGGGGCAGCCACAACTTCCCTGTGCCAGTGTTTTCCCAGAAGTACCACAGTGGAGATACCACAGGCAGTTCAATCCTCCATGCATCTCCCTTCCCCTGGTGCCCACAGATACCTGGGCACACAGCAGAGTTGTTGCACTGTCTCTGCTCCCGCAGGGGGCCGCTGCACTGGGTGCTGTAGGAAGACGACACGCAGAACCTGGTCCTGGTCTGCCAGCCCTCCCCGCAGGTGGTCGAGCACACGCTCCAGGGGGACCACTCCTCTGCTGCAGGGTCACCTGTTGGGGTTGGAGCAGAAGGTGAGGATCCCCCGGCACCTGGATCTCCAGGGCAGAGATTCCCAAGCTGCGCCTCACCGGTTGCTGGAGGTGCTGCGGAAGGTGTCCTACGGGCGGTGTGAGAAATGGCTGTGAGGGGGTTGGTGAGGAAAGGTGAGGGTTTAGAATAGGCTAAAGGGATTTTTTTGGGGGTGGGAGGGGGGTGCTGTGAAGGGCTATAGCACATGAACACATATGAAATTAGGGAAGGGTGTTTTAAGGACAGGACAAGCTCCACCACTGATAACGAGGTGGAGTAGCCACTGCAGAACCGTGTGGGATATGTGACACCTACTGAGAGAGAGCACTAATTAAGCAACAGTGATTAGTCAGATATAGTGAATGTGTCCATAAATTGAGCAGTTTAAGGATGTTGTAGAAGCATCAAGGCACTGAGCAGGACAAGTNAGGGATTTTTTTGGGGGTGGGAGGGGGGTGCTGTGAAGGGCTATAGCACATGAACACATATGAAATTAGGGAAGGGTGTTTTAAGGACAGGACAAGCTCCACCACTGATAACGAGGTGGAGTAGCCACTGCAGAACCGTGTGGGATATGTGACACCTACTGAGAGAGAGCACTAATTAAGCAACAGTGATTAGTCAGATATAGCAAATGTGTCCATAAATTGATCAGTTTTAAGGATTTAACTCCTTTCCCTGCTTTCTCACAGCCTCTGCCAAAGCAGATTGGCAGAGGAGGAGCAGACAAAGGAGAAGATGACTGTTGCTGAGAAGGGTCAGCTGAAGGAATCCCACAGAATGTTCTCAGCATCTCCTTTGCCTGTGGAGATCTGCTCTGAGCACGTGACAAAGGACAAGGCAGACTCCTCCAGGCCATCACACAGTCCTACTGACTCCTTACCTGCTGGGGCAGCATTGGAAAGGAAACTAAAAATACCCCATTGAGCAAAAAATGAGAGTGTAAAGCAATGAGATATAATCCCTTTGTCACTTATAGCCCTGCTGGGGGTGCTTCAGCAGGCCAGAACCTCCAGATAATTCACCATAAATGTTACATGGGCTCGGAAAGGACAGTTTTCCATTAGTTTTCATAGGCATGAGTCTACCCTTGACAAAATGCCTTTCTTCCCCACATGAAAACAAAAGCTGGCTCTGTCTCATTTAATTAAGCCATGCATTGTTTGGGTTCTCAGCTTTTTTCATGGATTGCTAATAATTACACATGATAAACCTGGAATGCAACATTTGGTATGTATAGTACACAGGCATATGGCACAAATAAAACACCAGCACATCTCTGATGCATCACAGAGGGGCATCCCCTCCTAGCAACAAGTTCTTCAGAGCACCAGAACACACCGTGTCACGTCCCAAACAGATGCATCTGGCAGACTATGGATGATAGAAGAAGTACCACAGAGCTGGGTGAAACAGGTAAGCAGGACTCCAGGGTTACAGAACAGCACAGCCTGGGCTGCACCCAGCACTTGGATGCGTTATCCCACACCACTGCCCCATTCCCAAAGAAAGCTGGACAGCTGATGCTCTGTTAAACTTGACCAGCTGCAACACGGAGCATGAAAGAGTTGGAGATCTCAGCCTGAGATCTCGGTGAGAGGTATAAACCAGCTGCATGAAAAGCAGGGTCAGCACAGAGCTGTGATGGGGACTGTGAGGATTGGAGACCACCAAACTGCCCAGTGCTGCCTAAAGCTGTGCTTGTCTGGCTTTTTCCTTGAGCAGGGGTCTTTATTTACTAGTGTTTTCCATGTGCTATGGAATTTAATGCAGGATTTCAAGTGTTTGTGTCCCTCATCAAGATACTCATTGGGATTTTGGGTAGTTATCTATGTTTGGTTTGTGCCATGTTTTTAAGCACGACTAATTTGAATATCTCCTTTCATTCAGGCTTTTGGGAATTAAAAATATGCCCACTAATTGCATCCTGGGGAACTAATAGTTGCCTGTTGAGGGGGGAAAGTGTAGAGGAAGACCTGATTTTGCTGTAAAAATGGACAGACTTTCATTCCCTCATTTATTGGCTGAACATAGAAAGAGAAAGTGAGAATGAGTCTTTCCCTACCTCATCTATGCCATTGGAATGATAATGATGAGATTTGTTGTTCATTAAGCCAAAGTTGCTCAATACTGTTCTGCTTTTGTGTTTTGTTCCGTTAATCTGCCCAGTTGTTTCCAGTTAGAGGGATGTTATGGAGCACTGGTCTTTGTCTGGGATGTGTGGGAGACAGTGTGTGCTTTGAGGCGTTGGGGCTTCAAGAAAACATCGCTCCCATATCCTGTTTCTCAAGTATTTGATCCCCTGATGTACAGAAATCTGCACTTCCATGGTAATTTTCCTGCCTTTCCAGTAAGGAGCTGAACTGGCTCTGTCACACAGACAGTCCTGGGATGCTCCAAGGTCATCATGAGCAAATCTCCTTTGTGATATCATCATTTCAGCATTTGCCATCCAGAGAGGCCCAGACTCCAGGAGATCCCTTTACAGCCCACAGATCCCAACCATTCCTGTTACCCTGCCTGCCTGGATGCTGCATGGACAGACAGTGTCCTTACAATTCTTGTTGAATACCCTCCATCAGCCTTGACCAACCTCCCCAGAACCTGCACCCAGAGCACCCAGAGCACCCAATATCTCAATGATAAGGGATTTTGGTAGGGAAACACTCCCATTTTGTGCCCAAAGGCTTTCTGGGAGGTCAGAGCTGGGACAGAGGGAGCCTGCAGAGACACAGGGGCCTCCTCCCTCAGCAGCTCATGGCTTGGAGAGCCCACCACCCCAACCATCCCACCACCTCCCCACTCAGAACCGGGTGAGGTTTTGCAATCTCCATATTCAGACAAGAGTTATTGTGTCAGTGGACGAGTGAATGGCACCTTTGAACCAAATTCCACCTCTCCTGACTCTTTCTCTTCTTTATTACTCCTGGCTTTTGCCCTTTCACAGCAGAAAAAGCTGTGCTTAGAGGCAAATCTCCTCAATTATCGTCTCTCACGTCGCACCAATCCTTGGCTTTTGAACCCACAACACAGTTTGTTTTCTAAGTGCTGGTTACTCCCTTGGGTTTGGTGTCATTTTGAACTAAGCAATTTATTTCAGTCTACTGGGACATTACACCCAGACTAAGACTCAAGCCTTGCAGAAATTCAGCTAATTCAAACCATGTGAGACCCAGTTCTGGACCCTCTCAGGCATGAGACAAGATCTCTCATTCTCCACTCAAGAGGAGCAGGATATTGCCTATCATCAAAACTGTGGATGAGATGAATTTCTTCACTCCTGTGGGTCAGATGGCAGCAAGTACAAATTACTGGATGAAATGTATTCCAATTATTCATCCCAGAAGTGGATTCTGGCTCTGGTTTTTGATGTAATGGTAAGAAGTCTACTGTGCTCACTGGTCTTGAAAGCCACCTAGTACAGCTCAGTGCTGTCTTATAACAGACCTGCCAGTGATTATAGAATCACGGAATGATTTGGTTGGAAGGGACCTAAGAGATCATCTCATTCCAGCCCCCTGCCATGGGCAGGGACACCTTCCACCAGCCCAGGATACTCCAAGCCCTGTCCAACCTGGCCTTGGACACTTCCAGGGATGGGGCAGCCACAGCTTCTCTGGGTAGCCTGGGCCAGTGTCTCATCCCCCCTCATAGTGAAGATTTTTTTGCTAATATCCAATCTAAATGTATCCTTCTTCAGCTTAAAGACACTGCCCCTTGTCCTATCACTCCATGCCCTTATCCCAAGTCCCTCTCCCGCTCTCCTGGAGCCCCTTTAGGCACTGGAATGGGCTCTAAGGTCTCTCCAGAGCCTTTTTTTCCTCCAGACTGAACAGTCCCAGCTCTCTCAGCCTGTCTCCAGAGCAGAGGTGCTCCCATCCCCTGATGCACTCAGCCAAATCTGTCTCCACCCCCAGAGGAGAAGGGGCCTTGCTCTGCCCTCTGTCATGACGTGCCTGAGGCAGCTGCCTCTGCAGGGTTGAACTTTGATTAGTCCTGTCATGCTCCAGACTCGCTTGGGGATGACCAGAAGTGTCCCAAAGGATTTTACAGGGGTGAGTACCCCCCCTTGAAGAGGGAAGATGGCCTTTGTTGCTCCCACAGATCCAGCTGCAGCTCTCTCAGCCGGTCCAGCAGGTGCCGCAGAATGAGCCAAGCTGGATGTCACTCCACAGGGATGTACCACTGCAATCCAGGATCCTTTCCAGCTCCCAGCCAGCCCTGAGAGTAACTGAACTCAGCTGGCTGTGTGTCCCCATCAGTGCCTGCAGCTTCTCCATGACACTCCTTCCCTGGGCACTAATGGAGCAGCACATCCCTGTCATCCCTCCGTCAGGATCCCTCTTTGCTGTGGCCTTGTCTGTCAATCTGACATCTCTCCCCGTGCAAGACACCTCTCTGCTCACATCCTGCTGCTGGTAAAGTCCTCCTGGAAGCAGTCTGAGCTGGGAGGGCCCGTGCCAGGGACCTGCTGGGCTGGATCTTGCTCTTGTGCTATTGCTGGGAGAGAAACGTGGGCAGCAGCAACGCCACGACTGTGCCAGAACCCGTGGGCCAGCAGGACCTGGACACCAAGGAGATGAAGGGCTGGCAGGAGAAAATGCTGCTCTACAACTGGGCAGTGCTGTTCCCTTGTCCCTAGTCCTTTTTGGATGGCATGAGTTTTGTATTTTGTATTTTTCTAGGTCTTGAGCTGAAGTGACATGGTTTATCCCCTACAAACTGTGCCCACAGCCAGGGAAAGTGTGGGCTTTGCTTTGGCATCCTCAGCTAAAGATTCCCTCTAATCCCTTGCTGGACTGTACCCTCTGACTGATGTCTACATCTCCATTCTGATTTCCTGGAACAACTTGGCTGTAGCTGGTGCTCCTGGGACAGTGACAGGAATGTGGGAAGCTTTGCAGCAGGATAATGCACATCTCCCAGCTCATGCTGCATTCAGGGATAGCACAGCCTAAGCCAACCATGCTCCAGCAGTGCCCACCATGGCAGGGAGTTAACAGAGATGTCACTGAGCCCAGATCCAGCATCCAGCTGCACAGCAGGAAGAGATGCCAAGCTATGAAGCCGATGGCTGAGCTACAGGCTGGAACAGAGCTCTGAGGAAGCACCTGAGACCAGGCAGAGCAGCAACAGGGGATATCACAAGACCTGCCTTGTAATTCCTTCCCTTCCTCCAAGTGTGACTGAGAGATTAAGCTGAGATTCACCAGATTACAGTGGTGCAAACCTCTTCCCTCCCCTGCAGCACTTTGCCAGCTGCCACAGAACCTCCAGACAGTGGAGCTGCTCCCACTGGAGGGAGCAGTTTCTGTGTAGGGTAGCAAGAAAATTCAGACCATCTCCTGCCTTGTGTTGAAAGCCACAACGCCCAAAATGTCCTGATCACACCCAGAGCCTCCACCCCACCCAGACTGATGACACCAAGTTGGGAGGGAGTGTCGACCTGCTGGAAGGCAGGAGGGCTCTGCAGAGGGACCTGAACAGACTGGAGAGTTGGGCTGATTCCAATGGGATGAGGTTCAACCAGGCCAAGTGCCGACTCCTACTCTTTGGCCACAAGAACCCCCTGCAGCCCCACAGGCTGGGACAGAGTGGCTGGAGAGCAGCCAGGCAGGAAGGGACCTGGGGGTGCTGATTGACAGGAAGCTCAACATGAGCCAGCAGTGTGCCCAGGTGGCCAAGAAGGCCAATGGTATCCTGTCCTGTATCAAAAATAGGGTGGTCAGCAGGACAAGGGAAGTGATCCTTCCCCTGTACTCAGTACTGATGAGGCCACATCTGGAGTGTTGTGTTCAGTTCTGGGCCCCTCAGTTCAGGAAAGATATTGAAGTGCTGGAGCAGGTCCAGAGAAG
>VYXB01003930.1:56117-88169 GCA_013397135.1 Pachyramphus minor | reverse complement strand
CTGCCCAGGGAGGTGGTGGATTCACCCTCCCTGGAGGTTTTTAAACTGAGATTGGACATGGCACTTAGTGCCATGATCTAGTAAACGGACTGGAGTCGAACCAAGGGTTGTACTCGATGATCTCTGAGATCTTTTCCAACCCAATTGATTCTATGATTCTATGATTCCTGACACTGATCACTGCTGTACCATGGCAAAGTCCTGCTGGGTTGGGTGGAGCACAGCTGATCTACACCAGAATATGCCCCACTCTCACTTTTAATGAAATCACTTCTCTGAAGCCTTTCTAGAGCACAAAATGCTTGCCAGGCCACTGGGCAATGATTATGACCTGTGGCCAGGTTCAGCACACCTTGCTTTGCCCAAGACCCATGATGTCTTGAGATCCTGCCAGGGAACGAAGCCATGAAGGGAGAGCACAAAACTTTTCCAGATTGAATCACAGAATCCTAGAATGGTTTGGATTGGAAGGGACATTCAAGATCATCTCGTTCCAACCCCCCTGCCCTGGGCAGGGACACTTTCCACTGGACCAGGTTGCTCAAAGCCACACCTAACCAGGCCTTCAACACTTCCAGGGGTGGGGCAGATTGCAGCTGGCATAGATCCAGGCCCAGTTCATTCCCATCTTCCCATACCACACTTTCTGACACTACCACATATTATTCCCCTGCTGTCGCAGAAAAGTGGAAGGTCCTGCTGCAGAATTTACAAGCACAGCACTAAAGGCCCAGTGACAGAGGAAATCAATCCTGTTCCCTCCTCACCAAGCCCTGCTTGCCCTCTCCTACACTCAGTGTAGGAAGGCACGACATGGACCTCAGCAAAGGGGCTGCATTGCAGTAAGGTCAGCTTTGGCTTCATGAACCGTGGCTGCTCAGGTAGCTCACACAAAGCAGGGGCTCACAGGTGTGTGGCTCAGGCAGGGGGATGAAGAGCAGCCTGTGAGATGTGTGGCCTTGCTGGGGCCTTGTGTCTAACCCTTTTTGATGGCACCAACACAAAACCCTGCAGGGAGATGGAATGGGAACAAACTGGGTGATGAGTTTCCCCCCCACAGTAACCTGGGGGGAAAAGTGATGGTTAGAGGGGTGGAGAGAGTCAGTGAGCCAGGGAGTGCAGGGAGCAGGCAGTGCCAGCTCCTGGGGCTGCTGGGGGAGGTCAGAGCTTACCTATTTGAGGTGCAGGGTACCCGTAGTGCTGCAGATCGTCAGGGTCCTCTCGCTTTCTGTTATCTGTGGACCTCAGCGATTGGCTTCTGGAATTATAGCGTCCATTGGCTATGGCAAGGTAATGGGTCATGTAAATACACCTTGGTTCACTCTGCAAGATCTTTCACTACAAAGGTTACACGTATAAACAACAGCCACCTGCCACCACCACCTGCTTGCCAACCCCAACACCCCTGGCCACCAGTAATTCCCAAAATTTTAGCCCCAAGCCAACCTGAGAGGCTCGGGCTGGGTGGAAGCTCAACCCCTCATTTCTCAGTGAGACTTGGGACCATGCAGAGAATGATTCCTTATGTCTGGTCTTTAATTGCAATGATTTTCTAGGGTGTCTGTACTCCTCGCTGCCCCTGTGGAGGATTTATCCTCTTCAGATGTGCTGGCACTGAATCCCACCATCCCCAGTAGTGCTCTGAGGTTTATGGTGGTGACTGGCAGTAATTTTTTGGTGGAAAATTCTGCCTTGCAGCGAAGATCTACTTAGAAATGCTCTGCAGAGGGATCAGAAATGCTCTGTAGAGGGACCAGAAAATGCTGAGTGGAGCAGGCAGGTGAGGGCAGGTGAAAAGGAAAAGGATAACTCAAAAGGATGTCTCCTTGTTAGACTCTGTACCCTGTCACCAGCAACAGGGAGATGAAAGTCTGGCATCAACCAAGTCCCAACAGAGCTGTGGCTGGGAACCTTTCCAGCTCAGTGGAAGAGAGGAACTCCTGACCCTTGTGTCCTAACTGGAAATCTCCCACGGAGACCACGGTGTTGAGTTCAAAAGGTAAATAATGTATCCACTGTGAATCAAAGGCATTTCACTCCTGACTTCCAGCTCTCACCCCTCTTCTTCCAAACCCGTACCGTGCCAGCTTTCCATTTTCATCCCGTGTGGATCAGCCCTGAATTTACTGCAGGAGAAACTAAAATTCCCGTTCTCCATGTCATTGGGTGTGTTGCAATCCTGACACATGCCCTCCCAAGCAAAGAGAGAAACAACCACCAGATCCCACCCACCAGCAGCGCCTGCTGTAAATCAGGAGAGCTCAGCTGACTCCCCTGGAGTCACATGGAGCAGCAGAGAGCAGAGCTGAGCCCCAGCAATCTGAGATCTGGCAGCCAATTTGTTTCCAAACAGCAAGTACCAGACAGAGGACCTTTTCCCCCCAAGGAGGTAAAACAATCAGACATCTTTTCGAGAAGTATGAACTGCCAAGAGATGAAATGGTGACAAATTTGATCCCGGAACCCTGAGAAAATTAATAAAGGTTAATGAAGCTTCAGTGTGGTGGCAGGAGTCTTTATTGCCATCCAAAAAGGGAAAGCAGAGGAGGGAGAGGAATGATTCAGAGAGTCCCTGCCAGGAGCTTTACATTCAGCAGTTTGGATCATGGGAGAGTTTGTGAAATTGTATTATTTGCCATCACTGTGGCCTGAAAGCAGGACTTGAGGAATGAAGGAACTGGATACATCGAGTCCTCCAAAGCTTCCCAGCACTGACTGGTTGCTGGCTGGAGGGGAGGGATGGGGCAGTCACCCCCCTGCAATCCTGAAGGGAAAGACACTGATAATTGGACAACAGGACCACAAACATCCTGGAATCTGCATAGACCTTGTTTTTATCTGGCTTTTAACTGGAATAGAAACATCTCAAATACTATGGTGTTTTTAGCTAAAAATCATGGGACTTTCCCATGTGAGATTCAATTAAAAAAAAACCCAAAACAACCTCTAACTAGTTTTACAGTCCCCACTTTTTTGAGTTTTCTTCGGAGACAACTTAAATTAGTCCCATATTTGGGACTTCTCACAAACCCTGCTCCATTCCCACCACCCATCCCTGGCTGTACCCACGCACCTTCATCTGCTCTGATTTACATCCTCGTCGGGAAATCTCACAAACCACAAGAGCACAGAAAATCTCCGTGTGCAGCAAATCCCAGAGGCTTCCCAGGGACTTGCTTAGGCTGGGAGGAGAAAGTGGGGCTGGGCATCAAGGAGGAGATGTGGAGCCTGGATGGCTTTGCCAGCTGCCCAGAGCAAGGAAGGTGACAAAGAAAATTGGGGATTGAGTGTCCCAGAAGCAGTCAGTGAGCGTGGATGGGTGAATGCACAGAGAGATAGGACACAGGACAGAAGGAAGGAAAGATAAAAGAATAAAAGAGACACCTTGGCACCCTGAACCTCCTCTCACCAGTTATTTGGGCCTCGTTTTACTGATATCTCCTAATGACCCATCCTGATCCTGAAGGAGCTGAATGATTTCCTTTGCTCCCTGACAGATATGATGAGTCTGCACTGTTATTTCTTGTCCTAATTAAAACCAATCAGCCCTAGTGTCTGAATGAATGTCCATTCCAGCTTGTCCCAAGCCTCCCCCAGCAAAAACAGCCTCTAGACCCATGTCAGGGTCTCTCCACTGCTGCAGGCAGCCTGTCTCCCCTTGGGAAAGGGGCTGCAGAGAAGCAAATCTGTCTCTAAACCCAACCATGGCTTAGATTTAAGCTGGGTGGTTTCTTTGAGGAGAGTCAAAAATCAACCATGATTCCAAACCAAGCAGGGAGATTCCAGGTCCCTCGTGAACAAGGGGAAGCTGATGCAGGTGATTCTTTGCTGTGGGTTTTAGGCACCTGAACTTTATGGTGTGGAGGCCAAAAAAAACAAAGGCAGTGGGGAACTGGTTGGATTTCAGCAGCCTGCTGCCCACAGCAGGGTCAGTGGAGAGGAGGAATTCCAAGATCAAAGCAAGACCTGGACTTGATTTACATCCCAGCTGCATAAATGCCACGAGGAAGGCACAGACTGCACCTTGCAACACAACCAAAGGGAAAAAAATAGACACTTTGAAGTGCTGTGGGCCAAGGTTTTAACATCCAAGCCTGTCTCACAAGAGCCACACACCCTGTGTTCATGCCCCAAACAGGAGAGGCAAAGCAAACAGCAGGATCATGAAAATAACCCAGGCAAGGTGGGATGGTGGGAATGAAAGGATGGACCAGAGTAAAGAGTGGAAAAGGATTATTAAAAAAAAACCAACAACAAATGTTCCAGTTGTGTGAATGAATCTCAGTGTAGTAAAACTCAAAGGAAAGGTGGTGGCTGTGGAGTTTTTGGGGCCTCTGGCAGCTGCTAAAGAGTAAATTAGAGAAAGACAGAATCAGCAAGAACCCCTAAAAGCCAAGGTCTTAGTGGATGTAGAAGAGGGTCATTTTGGAGGCCACTGGAGATATGGCAATCACACCAGCAAATCACCCAAAGCATCTTGATTTGAACATCTGAGACTTGGGAAAAAGTCTCTGGGTGAGATTTGGGACTCTCAGATACGAGATGTCTGAACCACCATTGAAAGAGGGGACACGGGGAAGTCTCTGCAGCAGCAGCAGGTTTCTGCAGGATCTATAGGACAAGGAGCTCTTCCAGTCTGCAGTGAGTTCCAGCCTGGCCTCCAGGGAATGCAGATGCTCCTACACATGCCCAGGATATTCCAGCTTGGTGGCTGCAGCAAAAAGACTATTTTTGATGGAAATCAGGGGCGCCAGAGACTGAGACTGAGGCTCAGCCTTTGGAATGTCATGTGCAACGTGCATTCCTTCACACCACTGACAGTCCCACAGCTGCAGGGCTGGATGCTGAACTTGCTGGGTGCTGGAAATCCATCATGGAATGACAGGACTGTGCTGGTGTCACACTGATGGCAGGATGTGCTCACCCCTTCCCCAGCCGTGAGGGAGGTACCTCTTCCCAAATCCGCATATTCATAAATGGCAGGGATGGGGTTTGTGCTGCTTCTGCCAGATGGGATGGCAGCATTTCAGCTGGCTCCTCTTTGGATTCTCATTCCCCAGGAATAAGTGCAGGCTGCCCACATCTCTGATGGTTCATGGATTGCTCCAGCACTGCTGAGTTCCCACACCAGGGTCAGGCCTATGACATTCCCACTCTGGTTTGGGTGTTGTCCATCCAGGCTCTCTGAGCAGTCACAGCTTCAAGGACCTGAAGGGCCATTTGCAGCCAAGAAGGGCCACTGGAGCACAGTGGGTGTCCCTTTCCATCCATAGTGGGAGGGCCTGGAAAACTCCTCTGCAAGCACTTGCCACCACACTTCTGTTGGTATTTTTTGCTTTCCTTCTCTAAAACAGCAATTCCTGACCAAATCCAAGACATGAAGGAAAATTCCCCTGTCTGCTGGAGAGGAGGAGAGTCTTCTTGAAAGAAGTGTTTTCCAGCATGAAAGCATCAAAACAGGGCTCAGCAGTTTGTCTCCAAAGAGGCTCATGGGGCAATTAATCAGAACTGACTTGTTTATTTCAAAGGAATAAATCAGTTTGTGCTGCCCCATTCTGTGGGTGTAGTCTCTGGTCCTTTGCTTCTAGAAAGTTAAAATCAGAATGACAATAAAAACTGAGTGCTGTCCTTCAGATTGTGTCTCTTGAGCTCTGCCTAAGCCAAGCTGCTGTTACCAGACAAAGTTCCCTTTCCAGTTTGGGATCAGCCTTCAGTACAGTTTTTCCTCAGTGTTTCACATTTTCTGGGTTTTGCCCATGGATAACTTACCTGGCTCACTTGTCACTGGGCTTGTGGGATGTATCCCTGGGGAAGTTTAGGCAGAAGAACATCCAGCAAGACACTCCAAAACATGAAACAGCAAAGGTGGTGGCCAGAATGAGTGGAAAAACAGAAAGACCACAAAAAAAGTGGTGCCAGTGGAGTCATTCAGCCACCCCTGTGCACTGATTTCAACCATCACGGGCTCCAGACAATATGTTCAGAGTCACCTCTAAGAACCAGGTGTCTGTGCCCATATTTTGGTGACAAACTGGCAGAACTGACACCTCTTAGAAACACTGAAAGCCACCATTCCCACTCCTGCAGAGAAGGTCCTTCTGGAAAAGGAAGGATGGCAGGACCTGGAGAAGGACCTGGAGGAGGAGCTGAGTGACAAGAAAGACTAAATCGCTTTAGAGCATTTTCCATGTCCAGGCAAAATAAAACAACCAATGAAACCCTCAAAGATCTTCCACAAAAGTTCATCTCAGCAGCTCCGGGGAGCTGAGTGTCAGCACTTCAAGTTATTTTCACTGAGAACCTGCCCCAGATGCTGCAGATCCAAATAAACAGCTAAAACACTCCTGCTAATCATCCATCAAATTCGGAGGGACTTTGGCAGAAGCAAGAAAGGAGAAGTCAAAGAAAAGAGATGGGTTTGCCCTTGTTTTGAAGGTTATGCTGGTATCTGTGTTATTCTGACACAACTTGCTTGGTCAGCAGCTTCTCGGTGGGAAAGTTTTAATTTACCTCCATAGCAAAGAGGAAAATATCAGAGAGTTAATCCCTGTTTTGTTTTGTCGAGACCTTTTGGTCAAGGAAAAGAGTGGGGTTTTTTTCTACTAGAAAATTAAGATCTCAGCTACTCCACAATACCTGAGAAGCTGCTCAGGCATTATTACAAGCTACTCAAATGCTGAATAATTCAGGATAAAATTCTTCTGGCCTGTTCTTATTTTTCTTTACTTTTTTTCCCCCCCTTTCTTTTTAATTAAAACAAAATAGAACCTATTTAAACTGCAATATATAGTGAACACTTAGGAAAATAACAGTTCCAGTGAAAGAACAAAGTTCCTACCCATCCCTAACAAATCTATGAGCTAAAGTCAATATGAAAATAACAGTGACACACTTAAAACAGGATTTCTAGTCTGCTTTTAAATCCTCTTAGGTTTTGGGGCAGATCAAAGCAAAGAGAAGGAAAAGATATGAGCAAAAAAAAATTAGAAACCCTTCTTGGGTCAGAAGTGCATCTCCTTGGGCAAAGGCGACAAGGGACAGGTTCACTGAGAGGTGAGTTCAGAGCCAAATGCACAGATTTGGGAGGTATGAAAAGATTCAGGTTTGTTTTGAGGTAGAACAGAGACCTCAAGATGTGCATGGACAAGTCTTCTTGAAAGATTTCTTGCTCACATCTTCCCTCAAATGTTTTCCAACATGGAATTATCACAAGAGGGCTCAGCAGTTTGTCTCCAAAGAGGCTCATGGGGCAATTAATCAGAACTGACTTGTTTATTTCAAAGGAATTAATCAGTTTTTGCTGCCCCACTCTGTGGGTGTCCTCTCTTTCCAAACTGGGGCCTTCCACTTAGCTCAAGATCCTTTCTTCCCAAGTAATCTCAGCTGAACTGACCTTATTGTGATTTGGAGCAGGAGTTGACTGGGAATGTAATGGAAAGGGAACAGGGAGACAATAGTGACATAATTTATTGAATCAGGATTGGCTTTACTCAGTGTTGTGTTCTGGAAAATGAGTAACTAGTGAGTAAATAAGGATTTATCCTTCACTGCTGCACTCCCTGCAATGAGAGGAGCCGGAAATCCAACCCACACTTCCAGGCTCCATGGCTGTCCACCATCCCACTTCATCCCTCCTTGCCACCACAACCTCAGGAGAACTCTCATGAAGAAGAGCCAAAGTTTCATCCGTGGGGAAGACCAAGAGAAGGTGTTGTGCCCCTTACTCAGTTCTGGTGAGGCTGGACCCAGAAAACAGTGTCCACTCTGCTACACCAAAGTCCAAGAAGGATGTGAAAGAATCCAACTGGGGCTTGGAAGATGGTTAAGGATGAGGATGAGTGTCCTGCAAAGAGAATCTGGGGAGTTGGGTCCCCACCAGTTTGTCCAGCACATGAGGGACTGTCTAAGGAGCTTTTCTGCCTGTTGTCCCTTGTGCTCCCACGTTCAAAGAATGACCACCCCTGCAGATCCCCCTCTACCCACCCACAGCGCCATCTCCACGTTCTTCTGCTCCACACCATTACCCACCAGGACTGGTGTGGCCCTTCCTCCAGCTCCATTCTATCCCAAAAGTGTCTTTCAGAACCAGTTTCCATGTTCTTGCACTCCCACCCTCACTACCTCAACCCACAGCTCTGTTACAATGACAAAGTCACCAGCAAGTATGGGGGACATGGATTAAATATCCCTTGTGTGGGCAAACCTCAGAGGGAAATTAGCAACTGTGAGTCAAGGAGAGGAAATTCAGTATCCCAGGTTTCATTAAAAAAAAAAAAAAAAAAAAGAACCTAATTGCAACATATTTTAAATTTATGGAAATGTTAAAATATGCATGAAATCATTTTAGCCCTTATTAGAGGAATATATTTATGTCCCTTTATTTGAACTTCCCCTTTATCAGGAGATACTTCCCAGCCTTTGAAGACAGTTGAACTTTCCCTGGTTATTTGACTAGTCAGAGGAGTTGTTCAAACATTCTCCACCATGAATTTGAAACAAAAAGAAGGGGATAATCATAATCAGCCATTTGCTTGCATTTGCTGAGCTGAGTCTGCTGTTGGTTTTTCCTCTTTATCCCCCTCCCAACTCAGCTTATGGAAAAGAAGAACTGGGGATGAAAGTGCTGGAGCTTCAGCAGCTCCACCCATTGATACGTGACTGGTGTTGACAATCTGTCCCCTGTTCCCTGGAGAAGAGGGACCTGGAAGGAGGATTCATTACAGGAGGAGAGTGGAGGATCCACCGAAGCCTTTGCCTCACTCAATCCCTTCATTTGGTCTCTCTAACCTGTCTCCACATCTCAGCATCATGGGTTCCATTTTGTAAAAGAGATGGGATCACTGCTCTTGAACTAAACCAAAAAGAAGCAAAAATGAAGCAAAAGAGAAGCTTTGTCAGCTTTAACTCTGTGGGACAGAGGCTCCATTTCAAAAAAATTCCTTTGGGGATGGATATTTTGCCATCGGCGGGGGATTTACCACCAGCACATGAAAACCTGGTGCAAGCCTGCTTATAGATTCCTATGGATTAACTCCTAATCTTTGGGCTGGAGGCCTGGATCTGCAGGTGTGTGTGTGTTGGACCACGTGTGCATGCAAGGCAGGCAGGGCAGGGCAGGGCCATGCACAGCCGCATCCACATGCTCCCCTGGGATCGCTGCTCCAACACAACCCTTCAGCAGCTTCCTGGTGCCTCTGGAGCACCCTGAATTATTTACAGGGACGAGGCCAAGCTCCTCCTCCTTGGGAAGAGGGAGGAACATGCGAAGGGAACATGCCTGCACTTACTATTGCACGCCTTCCTATTGCACAGCCGACCCTCCTCCAGGACTCCCTCGCAGCCGAGGCCTTCCTTGGGAAGGGGTTTGCAGGAGCGCATGCGGGTCTGGAGGCCTCCCCCGCAGTCCTTGGTGCAGTCGCCCCAAGCCGACCACGAGTTCCAACCACCTGGGCAAAATCCAGAAAAGCCCCCGTCAGCTTCAGTGAGGGAGACGAGGCAACGCCGGCCTGGCAGGGCCTGCGACGCATCCACTGCCAAGCCCCAAAGCTTGGGTGTCTCTGAAAGTGGTAGGACTTGACACATGTGGGGTAGCCCAGAAAAGTCACAGAGTCACAGAATCAACTGCGTTGGGAAAGACCTCTGAGATCATTGAGTCCAACCTGTGACCCAACCCCCCCTCGTCGAAGTGCCACGTCCAGGCTCTACTTCAACACCCCCAGGGGTGGTGACTCCACCACCTCCCTGGGCAGCCCATCCCAAGGTCTGAACCCTCTCTCTGGAAAGAACTTCTTCCAATGTCCAACCTAAACCTCCCCTGGCACAGCTCAGGGCTGTGCCCTCATGTCCTACTGCTGGTGACCTGGGAGAAGAAACCGATAACACCTGAAAGTCAAGACACAAGAGATGAATTGAGAAGTATTGCCTTTGTATTGACTTCTCTTCAGTTATTCCCTATTCCTACTGCCAGAGCTCAAGAAGTGTTTGGATAATGCTCTCAAGCACATAGTGGGATTCTTGGGGCTGTCCTGGAATTTAATGATCCTTATGGGTCACTTCCAACACAAGATATTCTATGATTCTATGATTCTAACTAGTCCTGCTCTTCCTGTGGCAAAGAGACCCCCTTTCACAAGACCTTCTGCCCATTTTCTGTCCTGTTGTCTTCTAACCCTAGAAGACACGAGCAGAAACCACTTAAGAATGCAAATCCAGCATCAGTGAGGTTTCATCTCCTTCCTCTTCCCCCCAACAAGCACTATGTGAAGACCAGGGATCAGGGAGGGGATAAGGGTGGGAATTCTACGACCCAAGGCTGTTGCTTTTCCCCACAGTGCAGACCAGCCACTCTCAAAGACAGCTTTGGTAGGGGGATGATTTCCCCCTCCAGCACCCTTGCAGAACCCATGGGGAGCAACCTGTGAGCACCACGAGATGAAGATGCTTTTTAGGCTTCCCCTCCCAGCCACGCTCAGTGCTGGTATCAGCAACACTCAGCTTCTTCCCCCTTGTACCACCAGCTACCGCCCTGACAGGTGATGGATCCACCAAGCTCCTGCTGCAGGGATGATCCTGCCACTTGCAGAAGGGAAATTCTGAGCCTCTGCAGCTTCTCCACCCTGCATCTTCCCAGCTTGTTGCCAGGAACAACCAGCCCTGGTGGAACGTCCATAAATGTTGATGGCAGGACGGACCGTGAAGACCACGCAAATCTGGCTCGCCTCCCACAGTTAAAACACCTGCAGGGAGCCAAGCAAAGCTGGGTTTGGGCTTGTAAAAAGTCAGCAGGGGATCATCCAGGCCCTTCAGGTGATGGATAAGCTGTCACATCCCTCAGTGGTCTGTTTACTCCTCGTGGCCCTTATGCAGCAAGCTAAAATCTGCTAAAATAAGCCTCAGCTGCCTGGCTGTTCTGCTCCATCGTTTGTCCACCTCATGGGGAGGAGCAGAGGTGGCCTTTCATCCCAGAGGTGGCCACTTTCCTATGGCTGCTTTTCCTGCTGTGAATTCTCTCATTACCCACAGCTACCCTTGGAGATGCCTCTGGTCCAGGAAATTCAGCTGTGTGCTGTGCCCAGGCACAAAGATAATGAGCTAAAGATGCAGTTTTTTGAAGGCAGGAAACACTGGGAAAAAAAGACAAATGCTGCTTTTTAAAATAAAAACGAAATAAGGCCCCTTTTTTTCCCCTTGCCAACAGGCAGAGAATTCAGAGATACAGATGATGCACTTGAGCTGACTCAGCCCTCCCTGTATTGCTATTTCTGAGGCAGTGGAGATCGTGGCTGTGCTCTGAGCTGCTCCCTACACCCTCCTAGGCAGGACACCAGCCCTCTCTGGAAAAACAAGCCCAACTAGGTGCCAAATCAGAATACAGGGACATTATCAGCACCCCCTTGCTCGGGGATGGGACAATATCCATCCCCCTGCACAGCATAAAGCCACGAGTTCACACTGCTACCAGCATGCTCTGACTTTTCCTCCCAAGATAGAGTGAAAATAAACACATGTTCAGCAACATTCATGCTGGTGATGGTCATAGAAGCTGCTCAGATACTTAATAATGAGAATAACATGGGAAAGTGGAGCAGGATGGAAATAGAGGGTAGTGAACCTGCCATCAAGGAGCTCAGAGATCCTGGCAGCAGCGCAAGGATGGAGTTGTTGGCACACAACAAATATTTGACCTTGAAGAAGATTGTCTTTCCCTCCAAAGTCACTTTCTGTGCTGGTTCCTTTTCTAAAGAGCATTGGGAAAACAGGGTTGTCTCTCCTGTTTCCTGCTGGGACACAGATTGTGTTTCAGTTCCAGGAGAAGCCATTGGCATAATGGGAGGTATCCTGATGCTTGGCTTGGGCTGATCAATAGGATATCTGCAACCAGACACCTTTGGGAGATAATCAACACTTTGCTTGCCCTTTTCAAGATGTTTTTCTTTACTCTCACTCGCTTGAAGATCAGGGTTAGGTTATTCCAGGAAGCACCTCCACACAAGCCTCAGGTGGGGTTAGGATTTATTTCCTTAGGATGCTTTTTTGAGACAAAATGTCTAATTGCTCCAGCGTCTTCAGAAGTTATTATATATTGTGCTTGTAAGGAAAATACACACTGGTTACTCAGATTGGTGTCCCCAGTTTGATGATGGGTTATTCAAACAGGTCTGCATTTCAGGATAGAAACCATTATGATAACATGGATATAGAATATATAGAAGTAGATACTTCCTGGTCTTATTACATGAAAGAGTGAGGGATAGTGCAGGTGCCAGTCTTTGACTTCTTAAATCATAGAACAGTTTGGGCTGGAAGGGACCTTAAAGATCATCCAGTTCCAACCCCCTGCTGTAGGCAGTGACACCTTCCACTGTCCCAGGTTGCTCCAAGCCCCATCCAACCTGGCCTTGGACACTTCCAGGGAATGGGGCAGCCACAGCTTCTCTGGGCAACCTGTGCCAGGGCCTCACCACCCTTATAATAAAGAAATTCTTCCTAAGATTTAATCTAAACCTACCCTGTTTCAGTTTGAAGCCATTCCCCCTTGTCCTGTCACCCCATGCTCTTCTCCAAAGTCTCCATCTTTTTGTAACCCCCTTCAGATACTACATGGCCACAAGTAGGTCACCCCAAAGATTCTCTTCTCCAGGCTGAACAATCCCAACTCTCCCAGCCTTTCCTCCCAGCAGAGCTGCTCCATCCCTCTGATCACTTTGGTGCCTCCTCTGGACTCTCTCCAGCAGCTCCATGTCCTTCCTGTGCTGGGACCCCAGAGCTGGATCAGCACTTCAGGGCAGGTCTCACCAGAGCAGAGCAGAGGGGTTAACTCTTACTCTGCTTATCCTCAGCAAACGGAGACCCAGTCAAAATGAGACAAAAACCACCATGATCTCCAACCTTTAACTGGAATAAGGTCTCTTTACGAGGCTGAGTACAGATAACTTCCTTCCTCTCCTTATTCCTGAGTTTCCATCCCATTTGTGAGTACTAAAGAGAAGTTAGAGAGGTACCAGAGCACTTCCTAAATCAACACAGGCGTTTATAGGCAAGACAAAGGTATTCCCCACTTTATGGAGCAGTCCTTTTTTATCAGCAGGTTGTACCATGGTCCTGACAAACTAAAGGGCAGGTCTTATTTATCCTGTTTATTGGCTGTCAGATAAACCTTTTGAAATCTTCCTTCTTTGCCTGGGTCTAGTCATTCACTGTTTCAGGTGATTTGTCTTTTTTAGTGGAGCTGTAAACAAGTGGTTAAGGGTCTATTATATGAAGTTATTCCCATCCCACCTTTCAGGGGGGGAAAAATGCTGTGCCATGAGTACAACACTGGGCTCTTCTGCCCACTGTGAAAGGATCTGCCTGGTGGAAAGGGAGGGCTGGATAGCAAGGTAGTCATTGAGGGAGCTGGAAGAGTTCAGCCTGGAGACATGAAAGGTGAAGGGAGAACTTTTCACTCTCTACAACTCCCTGAATGAGATTGTAGCCAGATGGGGGGGGGGAGGTTCAGCCTCTTCTCCCAGGTCACAGGTGACAAGATGAGAGGAAATGGCCTGAAGTTGTGCCAAGGTGAGCTTTAGATTATATATTAGGAAAAATTTCTTCACTGAAAGGGTTGTCAAGCCTTGGAACAGGCTGCCAAGGGAAGTGGTGGAGTCACCAACCCTGGAAGTGTTCAAAGAACTTGTGGGCGTGGATGGCACTTAAGGACATGGTTTAGTGGTGAACATGGGGGTGGTGCTGCGTTGACAATTGGACTTGGTGACCTTAGAGGTCTTTTCCAACCTTAAGGATTCCATGATTCTACGAAGGGAATGATCTGCAGTGGCTGTGGAGCAGCTGAGCTCCACAACCCGCAGATGCTTTCAGTCCAGTGCAGATGCTGCAGAAGAGACACAGGTGGGGTGTGGTCACTGCAGTGGTTGCACAGCAGCCCCATCACTCACTTCATCCCTCAGTCTCTGCTTGTTGAGCTGACACAACCCTCATGGACTCCCGTCCTCTAGGAGACTCATCCCCCCTAGTTCACTACACAACTCCCTGCTCTGCCCCTTCTTACATTTCATTGGAGGAGACCTTTCTGGTGCTGGCAAGCAAACAACCCACATGAAACATAGCCCAGACTCTCACTGAAGTTAATGGGACCCTTTGCAGACAAGTCCCTTCTACCCCTGGAGTTGCTGTTTCATCAGCTCTCCACCAACTGCTGCACCCCGCTGATCGATGCGGGTTGAGTTGCCATCTGTCCTTAATCCAGAAATAATGAGTCTGCTGCGACTGCTCTATAAAGGGTTTTGCTTTTCAAAGGCACTGACTCCTCTGAAGGTCACACCCCCAACCCTTTCCCACTTAGGGAAGTTTTGCTCAGCTCCAGCCTCGCGGATCCACAGGCTCCTCTCGCTTTGCCCTTTCTTCCCTTTAACAGGAGTGGCTCTGGCTCACGCCTCCAGCTCCAGAGGCTCCCATCACAACCAGCAGCTGTCACCTCGATCACACAGCGAGCTTTAACTTGTGGTTTTGATTTTTGGAGAACAGTCCTGACTCCTGGCAGGAGTTTTTCAAAGCTACTCTTGCACCTGAGGCTCGTGGGACTGGCTCGAGAGCCACAGAGAACTGTCATCCAGGGAGGCCTTTAATCCAGTTTCTAAAGAGTTTTTTGATCCTCCTCAGTCACTTCTTATCATGATCACCTACTAAAACAAATTAGTTTTCATGCAAGGCTGACCCAATGCATTTTAATTCTCCAGTTAAATGGAAAACATTTCAAGATGGTTGGAGCCAACCAGCAAGCTCATATTTGGCTTTTCTTGCTCTGAATCTTAAGCAGAGATGCCAAAAGAAGAGGTCTTTCTTCCTACAGATTAACTGAGAGGGCTCCACTTAGACACCTCGTCCAAATACCCCTGATCTTTGGGAACATTTGCATCCTGATCCGGAGTTTATCTTTGCAGCTGACAGCTGCAATGTGTCTCAGATGCCAGTCAATCAATCATACCTTTTAATTTAACAGCACTGCCTTAAATTAGATGGCAGTGACAACAGCAAAAACTAAGGAATCAACACAAAACAGTCCATGGAGCAAAAGGGGCTTTGCTGACACGCTCCATCCGTCTCTGATTTTGGATTTTTCGGATTTAGCCTCCCACTGACCCCAGCTGAAGACACGTCTTGTTGGCAGCTCTCTCCAGCTCGACAGGTCAGGGCATTTTGTGTCTGAAAAACATGCCCAGGCTACAAAAACATCACCACGGTTCTGTGTGCTACCACTGGGAATATTTATGGTGGAATTTATGTCACAGTATCTGAGGGCCTGAGAGTCATCTCAGTTAGCAAATGAGTGGGAAAAAAACATGTTATTTCTTGTGCAAATAGGGGGAAGGACACAGAAAGGAGATTGAGAGTGAGATTGTCTTATACCATCAGAAACTTAAATTTGTTATGGAGTGGGGGAAGCAGGAGAGCTGCTCCTTTATCACTTTTCTTCCTACTATGCTGGAAAACGGCAAGTCCAGAAGGGGTTATCTTGAAGACAGCCTTCTATTACACAAACCCATGATCTACTTCTGTGGAAGAGAGGAGGAAAACCTTTCAGGAGGGTGTCCTCTCCTCGTGCCTCGTGTGTGGAAAGTCTCCAGCAGAAAAAGGGAGTTGGTCCAGTGGCTCCTCGGGCCTTTCCTAAATAAATCCCATGTAACACTTTGCTGGTTTGCAGATTGTGCCTCGTAATATAAAAACTCACCCCCCCAAAAGCAAAATCCCCTAAAAAGCAAAATCATTCATGACAACGGAACACAGTGATAGGACAAGGAGGAGTAGACAAGCTGAAGGAGGGTAGATTTAGGTGAAATATTATGAGGAAATTCTTCCCTGGGAGGATAGGGAGGCCCTGGCACAGGTTGTCCAGAGAAGCTGTGGCTGCCCCATCCCTGGAAGTTTCCCAGACCAGGTTGGATGGGGCTTGGAGCAACCTGGAATAGTGGAAAGTGTCCCTGCCCATGGCAGGGGGTTGGAACTGGGTGATCTTTAAAGTGCCTCCCAGCCCAAACCATTCCATGATTGTTTGACTCTCCGCCATGGAAAGGGGATGGGTGAGGGTGGAAAAATTACAAAGATGCATTAACAGCTCGCGAGTGACCAGGGGAAGGTAACCAAGGACTGGCTGCTCATTATCTTTTCCAATATTGGGAAGGGAGGGGTGTCAAATGAAAGCAGCGGGAGGCAGGTGCAGAACCAACCAAGGACATAATTCACAGACACAGAGCGATGTCAAACTGTGCGATGCCTGTAACGGCATGAAAAGGTACCAAAGTTTCTATGAATACAAAATGTAACCAGGGAAATGCATGAGTGACAAACCCACCAGATGCTAATAGACACAAAACCAGCAGCTCTTGCTCAGAAATCCCAGAGCTGCAAGTTGCTGAGTCAAAGAATCGTTAAAATTGGAAAAAGACCTTCAGGCTCATCGAGCCCAACCTTTGGCTGATTCCCACCTTGTCAACCAGACCAGAGCACTGAGTGCCACGTCCAGTCATTCCTTGAACACTTCCAGGGTTGGTGAATCCATCACCACAACCCTGGACAGTCCATTCCAATGCCTGACAACCCTTTCAGTAAAGAAATTCATCCTGACGTCCAGCATGAATCTCCCTGGCACAGCTGAAGGCCGTGTCCTCTTGTCCTGTCACTGGTTGTCTGGGAGAAGATGCCAACCCCCACCTGGCTACACCCTCCTTTCTGTCTGGCTGGATGTTTTATGTCTGCCTTGTCCTGCTGTTTTCCCTTGGTAGCCACTGTTAGTGAGAGGATTTTGGGCCAAAAACACCCTGATTTGACCGACAAGATGGTTTCTGGTGCTTTCCAATTTGCTTGGCCTTTTCCTACCTTAAATTTATTACTATGGTTCTTCTTCATGGAGATGTGCTCAGAGCACGGGCAGCTCAAGGTCAGGCCAATATTCCCCATCACCCTTCCAAAATCTGCTCAGGCCACTCACTTCTGGACACCCAACAAAGTGATGTGTTCTTTCAAAGCTCTTGGGTGGCCAAACCTGTCACTGATTTCCACAGCATCCACAAGTCCCCACAAATAAAGGTAACAAGCACCAATTTGGATGAACACTTAGGACCAGTTTCAATCTCCCCCTGCTCTGAAAAACCACTTAAGGAAGATGGAAATGAGGCCAGTGTGCAGCTTTCAAGGAAACCCAGTGTAAAAGCCGTGCTTATTGCATGAATCCCTGCAAATGAAACACTAGGGATAAAGAGAGATTATTTATGTGGAAATAGCGGGGGAGGTGGGCAGGGAAATGAGAAAGGGAATGTTTAGTCTGGAGCAGGAGATCAAATAAAACCGTGGAAGAATCTTGCCATAAGAAAGCCGTAGAGGCCTAATCACTTAACTTGTTCCAAAGCAGAGCAGGCAAAATATCAGAGAGCAGATTTGAGAGGAGGCAGCCAGCACGCACCACCGGGGAGGAATGAAGTGCTTCCCCGCCCTCAACCTCTCTGATGCTGCATAAATCACACCAGAGCTGAGTTCACACACTATTTGCTTCCCCACGTGGCTGCAGACCCCGGTGCAAAGCACAGGGGGGACATATCAGCACAGACACGTGTGTGTCTCTGCACCTCGAGAAATACGTGATCACATTAAAATCCGAGCGTGCAGCCCAAGTTGATTGAAACCTTTCCTGATCTAAGTGTCACTCTCTATTTTCCTAAAAGCTCGTTGGAAAAGGAAATCAAAGAAGGGCATTTGTGAAATTTGCTTTCGTGTCTTTAAAAGATGCGTGGATGGGGCACTTGGGGACGTGGTTTAGCAGTGGCTTTGGCAGTGCTGGGTTAATGGTTGGACTCGGTGATATTGGAGGTCTTTCCCAACCTAAACGATTCAATGATTCCATGTTCCACCTTCCCTGGCTCGAAGAGCCTCAGTTTTCCCCCATAAAACACTTGCTGAGAGCTGCACAAACCCATAAATGCTGTGAAATGTTGTAACACGCAGAGCTTTGCAAGCCCCATGCAACTTCATCTTGTTTCCTGAACAGCCTTTCCAGCTGAAGGGTTTCTATGGTCCCCAAGACCACAGTTTCTCAATCCTCCACGAACTACGACACATTTCTCACCTCAGGAGCACTGCAAGGCAGGGCTGTGCTGTTATTGTGAACGGGGAGGGGCTGTAAAGCTGAAAATCTCTCCAGCAGTGTCTCCACACAGCACTGAGAGAAGTTAAATTTTCTTAAGGTGAGCATCTTACAGCAGGACATGGAGAAAATCACATGGGAGGACAAGCCAGGAGTCAGGTGCCCCCTCTCAGAGCACTTCTGCCAAGGAGATGCTGCTCTGCAAACACTAATTTGTGGCTCCCAGCAGTCCTGGCTCCAACAACTGCTCCCAAGACAGAGCCAGAAACACAAACTCCTGAGCACAACACTGAGACAGCCACCCTGGCACTTCCTAAACCAAACATTTAATGATGCTCTGACACACAGAGCCAAACCCTCTTCATGCAGAGATGTCAGGGATGTGGATTTTGACTGGAAGGGGAATGGGGGTGGTTGAAAACCACATGAAAGGGCTCGGGGTGTGTGTGTGCACCTCTGAGGGAGGCTGGAGAACAAGCAAGTTGTCAGCAGGAATTTCTCCTGTGTGTGTCCCCTCCTCCTCAGAGCTGTCACTTATACTCATCAGGCACGGGGAGATGCTCATCCAGGCTGCCTTGCTGGGCACGGGCTGTGTTTGGGAGCTCTTCCTTTGACACATTGTCAGTGTTTCCCATTGCAGAAGGGAGAAGGTTTCAGGCTTGTCTCTCTGTGTAGTTTCTGTCCCTGTCTCATTTTGAGTCCCCTCATTAAGAGGGGGACAGACAGGATGTCTCACGTGTCACTTGAGGAAAGTGAACGATAAATCATGGGAATTAAAATCATAGAATCGTAAACTGGGTTGGGTTGGAAGTAACCTTCAAGATCATCTTGTTCCTACCCCCCTGACATGGGCAGGGACAATTCCCACTAGACCAGGATGCTCAAAGCCCAGGCCAAGATAAGATTCGGTAAAAATTTCAGGATTTCAGCTTAATCTGATATTTTCCATCCTATAATAATGAATACCTTTGAAGATTTCTTTTGTTTTTAATACCTTTGGGGATAGCACATCCAGAAGGGAAATCTCTTCCCAACACAGTGGGTTTTGGGATCACATTGAATGGTTTGGGTTGAAAGCAACCTTAAAGATCAGCTCATTCCAACTCCCCTGCTGTGGGGACACCTTCCACTATCCCAGGTTGCTCCAAGCCCCATCCAACCTGTCCTTGAACACTTCCAGGGTTGGGGCAGCCACAGCTTCTCTGGGCAACCTCTGCCAGTGCCTCATCACACTCTCAGTATGGAATTTCTTCCTAAATTCCTAGATTTCCTCAGTCCAAGGGGCAGGCAGAGATACATTCAAACCAGTGGAGGCACCTAAAGCTCTGCTGGGTTGCTTAATGATAATTTAAGGAACCAGCAGCAGCAGTTCTGCATCTGGGATCAGGATCACGTGGTCTCCAACATTCTTTAGCATCAAGGGCAAGAAATCAATATCATCAACCTTTACCAGCATTATAATGACGAGGTTAATATTGATCCCTTGCCATTGATGCTGAGGTGTGGTGTGTGCATCGAGTCATTGCTGGGAATCTGAAGTTGGGGCACTATAACAGACTGCAGGCACAGCAATCTGCTCACAGACCCCTTAGAGACCCTGGATTATAATGAATAAAGCAATTCTCAGCCTGATTTGTAATCAACTGTTCTCAAAGTCACCACCTTTTCTGTCAGTGGTGAGAGGGGATTATTCACACTGTGTCTGTTCTGTCCCTTCAAAGTCCCAGAGTGGCACCAGGAAATGCCAAATGGAATTCAGCTGGTCCTGCAGGCAGCAGACCTGTGGTCTAATCCTGTGTTTCTGTCCTGAAAACTAAACAGGAGTTGAACTCTTGTTCTTTATAATGTCTTGGTGTAGAACAGACAGGTTACCTTGCTCCAGGGAAGGCCTCCCTCTGAGTTCTCCTGTTATTATCACTAAAACAAGACCTTTTCCCTAATGAAAGCATCTTCATGGGCATTTTTTAACTCTAAGTCTGCTGTTGCAGTCTCCCATACCCATAATCTTCAGCCAAGAGAGATCAAGGTCTTAAAGGCTTAAAACCATTTGTTTCTAGGGAGAAATCTGATGGGAAATTCCCTTGGTCTGAGGCTCTGCTTGAGAAAAGAAAGGCAGAGTATTGAGAGATTATATCAGCACAGATGATGAGGAGATGCCACAAAGCCTCAGCGTTTACCCAGCAGTCTGGAAATGATTTTTTTTCTGTTATTCCTATTTGTCATTTATATTCCAGCCCTCTTAAGAGGCCTCGAGTAAGATGAGAGCTGTTCTGGGATTGGCACTCTGTGGGTGAAACAGTCACAGACAGTCCTTGATCCTGAGAGCTGACATTAGTCTGTGCCTAATTACTGCTGTGATTGGTACTACAGAGGGAGTGAGGTGAATGTGCGTGGAGAGGGAAGAGAAGAGTGGGTTTATTACCAGATACACAGAGATTCAGACTACTTTACAAATTATTGACCCTACTTAATTGCACATCATCATGTGCAGTTGCTATTTTTTTCTGTGAGGAAATGCAGAGAAACCTCACTGAGCTGCAAGATTCTCTGCACAAATGTGTGGATTCTGAACAGACCAAGGGTGGTGTTTTCCCCAAAATTGAGTGGAAATGAATCCACAGGAGATCCAGAGGATAGGGACTGATGGTGGAAGATTTCACTGCCACCTTTTTCCCTTTTTGTCATCTTTGGTGCTCAGGGGAGTCAGGAGTTTTTGGGTTATCATTGATTGCCAGGACTATTCATGGTGAAGAACCAGTACACCAGGTGACTCTCATTCCTATATCACACCATGAAATGAGAAACTTGGCTAAATCCCATTTGGATAACCCCATTGCAGCCTTCCAGTAATTAAATGGGGGGTTAAAAAGGAGGGAGAGTGATTTTTTTTACATGGACAGATAGTGATAGGACAAAGGGGAATGGCTTTAAAGTAACAGAGATTTAGATGAGATGTTAAGGAAAAATTCTTTACTCAGGGTGTGGTGAGACACTGGCACCAGTTGCCCAGAGAAGTTGTGGATGCCCCATCCCTGGAAATGTGTCCAAGTCCAGGCTGGACAGGGTTTGGAGCAACCAACACCTCCCCTAGAGACACTGACAGCCTGTCCAGCAATTCCCACTTCACACAAACCAAACACCCTCCAACAGTTACAACCACTCGTTACAAGTCACTGCTGTCTGAGGAGCTGTGTCATGTTTTGGTTTTCTCTATGGTCGTTGGGATGGTCCACAATGGCCAAAAGTAGAAAGCTGGGTGAAGGATGGGTGGATCTGCACTTCCTGGCTTCTCAAACATCTCAGGGTGGATACATCCTTTTTTTTTTGAGCACATCAGTGTGAGCCAAGAGCAACATCTACTGGCCGAGCTGGTAAGCAAGACCAAGTGTAGATCTGGCACACCCCGTGGATTTTACAGGGCACAACACATCTGTGAGATATTTTTAGTTACTTCCCAAGCACAAGGGTCAGCACCAGCATTTTCCAGATGTGGAATTTGCCACCAAAGCAAATATCTCAGCCCTGCACACCTGGACCTGCCTCATACCCATCCCTAATCTGAACCCTGCTGTTCCATCCCACTGTGTGCTGGTAGATAGAAGTATCTGTGTATCTCCACTTCTTCATAGCAAAGTGGTCCTCACACTTCCCATACTTTTCCTGGGATAAAACAGTCTAAAGGCGAGTTTATTGCCACCAAAACTGCAAGAAACTTTCAGTAGGGGGGTATTAAAGTGGTCCAACTTGACATATCGAAAATAAAAGGTCCAAATTTGGAGGCCTAAGCCTGTTCTGGTGTCTGTTGGTGTGGTGGGGGTGGGAGGTAACAGCATGGGTGTATTTTAAATTGGGGGCTTTGCACAACAAATGGTGAGGGTAAAATTAGACTGTGATAAAAGATGATAAGAAGAGGTTTCACCATCTAGAAGAATCTGTCCAGATGTGTTAAATTCGACATTGCCAGCCCTTGTTTTTCTTCACAGCTCTTCCCAAAAGGCAGCGTGGGAATGTGTGGGAATGAGAGAGAAATCAGAGAAGCTACACCCAAAAAATAGAACTTAAAAACCAGACTGTGAGTTCATTTTATTAGGAAGAGTGAGTACACAAGCCATGAATAACAGGCACAGCTCTTGTCTCCTTCTCTGCAACCTGGAGGACTGGGATTTTTGGGCACTGATAGGAGCTCTGAGGAATCCAAATCAATTACACATAAAACACAATTTCCTACCCTCCAGAGAGCCACTTCTCCCTGCAGAGCAAGATTTAGAGGGAAGTAAGAGAGAAGCAGCTTGATCTATATTCTGAGCTGACTGAGAGATCACAGACAACCCCTCTAAAGCCTCACCAGGGTGAGCAACATCTCAGGTGGGTTTAGAAGTGCAGATGTGTCCACCTGGGCACTTCATAATTAAAGGAGGAAAATAAACACTTTGAGAGTATAGACTGTTTATCTGACCATCTTTCTTCAGAGTGGGATGGATCTCCCCCTAGAGATGGATGTGGGGATGGATCTCCCCCCATTTGTTGCTGCTGATTATAGAAAGGCATTGGACAGAGAAATCATTGCACAGGGAACTGAGAGGTGGCAGAGAACCATAAATGGTTAAAATGAGCAGGACCCACAAGCCAAACCTGTATAAAATGAGGAGAAACAAGACTTCCTGCTGCAGGCAGGTGGTGAACTCTCTCTCTGTTGAGGTGCCTTGCCTGCTGACTCACAGCCACATCCAACTGTCCACTTGGCAGTCTCCGTTCAGGACACGGTGTCCAGGTGTTCCTTGCACACAAATCTGGAACCAGGGCACCTGAGGTGTGCAGGAACTGTGCCCTCTGAAGGGGCAGGGGCCAGCAGCTCCAAAGGACTCAGGACTTTTGGTCAGGTTTGCTAGAAATCTAATGCACGACCTCAGAAAGTCATCTCCCCTCTGTCTGATTTCTAAGCTCAGGAGTCTGTGATAATGGTGAGAAATATGAGGGCAGAGGAGGGTGCTGAAACCAGGAGAGGAAAGACAAGTTTTCCTCTTTTTGTCCCATCTGTAGACACAGATCCCAGCTGGAAACAGCCCTGTGTGTGTTTCAGTAAACCTGGGGGAGCCCAAACTCCACCAGACCCCTCAGTCCCAAACTTATCCAGAAAGGGACTGTAACCAAACCCACCTCTTTGGATCTGTCAACATAACCAGGTAAGACAGCTGAGTCCATGTTGGGCATTTTTAGGATGCCAACCATGGGGAGGACAGGAAGGTTCTCCCAGGGGAATGGATCACTTAGACCTTCCAAACTGCCTCCCAGACCAGCACACACTGGGATTAGCACTTAAGGCTGACAAGGGTTCAACAGGAGTCCTGGATGCTGATTAATGCTCATTTTACCTCTTCCTAAAGATGCCTGGCCTTATCCAAGGCTTTGTGGGGACTTACATGAGTTCCAAATGCCTTCATGCACAAGTTTCTAGACATAGCTTCAGTTCAGCACTTGTGGGAAAGGCCACAGAGAGTTTGTGTCGTCACTCTCTGCCAGACTCATCTCCTGGTTACAGCAAATGGCACAGGGGAGGTTTTAAAGGCAAGTACGTGGGAAGAAAGAGTCCTCTTAGGGCTAAGAAAAAAGATAACTCCAGGCTACAGAGGCCCAGGGGTCTGGTTTCGGCCTCATGCCTCCCAGAAATGATCTATTTCTAGATAATAACTTGAATCAAAAAAGCTGCCTTCCAAGCAGATGGATTGGTTGAGGTTTCCTGATCCCTGGCTGAGCAGGGACACGAGGAAACACGCAGGGAGTGCGTGAGCAGAGGCCAAATAAAGAACAGAACAGAAACCCAGGACAGGAGGGGCACAAACCTAAAGGGAAAGGTTGAGCTCTGGTGTCTCCTTGAATAATGCAAGGCTCAAAATATTCTGTTACCAGCCTGGGGAGCAGACAATTAAAACACTACTTGAAGCAAATGTCTCCTGACTCTGGCTCAGAATTTCAATTAGGCCGGGAAGTCTTATTGCACTTAAGTGCAGGTTAGTGACATTTCAGGAAGGAGAGATTGATTGGGAGTTGGGTCACAGCTCAGCAGAGGGGATCATGTCTAGGGGCCTGTCCTTAAAAACAATGTGTGATCTCTGCGTGGCATTTTCCTTGTTTAGCTCGTTTATGTTTCCTGGGAGAATGAATAATCCCAGAAGCCGGAGCTGTGGCCCCTCCTTTCAAGCACTGACTTATTTCCTTTCTCATTTTCTGTTTCAAAGTTCTTTAAGCACCCAAACAGTTTTTCCTCTGACTCTTCTCTTCCTCCTAAAGAGGAGGGAAAAAAAGCCAACCAAACAACCACAACTTCGTTTTTTCTTGTCTCAAGAGTCATTTTGCAGGAAAGTATTTTCTTACAGGCTCACCAGCTTTGCAGAGCCACAGAAATCAGGAGAGTGTTTGCTCCTACAAAATGCAGGTAGAAACAAGCTCACTCCATCTATTCTGACTGGAAAAAAAGAAAGGGTGGAAAATGCACTCAACCAGCTTAAAAAAATGTAAAAAAATATTGGAATATGCCACCAAATGTGCACCAGGAAAAGTCCAGCAGCTGGTAAGCCCAGGTAGGGCAGTGCACTGGGCTCTTTGAGGTGGCCAGAAGTGACTAAGATGGCTACAATTTTTGGGACATGTACATGAGATAGAAACCAAACAGGGCAGCAGATACAGTAGGTTTATTGCCATCAGTGTAGGCAACAGGATTTTTTCCTTAAGGCATCCAAAAATTCATCTCCAAGCTCCAACCAGCCCCCTTTTGTCACTGTTTCTCATCCACACACAGCTGCTCGTGCTATTGAAAACATCACCCAAAATGGAACCCTCCCAGAATAAAACACTCTGGTCTAGAACTTAAATTCCAGCAACACCAAAAACTCTGCCAGGGAGACACACTGGAGAGAAGGGGAGCAAAGCAAATAATCAGGTAGGACTAAGTTAACCAGGATTAGATGTTAGGGAAAATTTCTTCGCTGAAAGGGTGGTCAGGGAAGTGGTGGAATCACCATCCCTGGGAGTGTTCAAAAAGTGCATAAATGTGGCACCTGGGAACATGGTTTGGTGGTGAACACACTGGTTAATGGTTGGACTTGATAATCTTACCTCTTTTCCAACCTTAATGACTCTGTGATTCTGTTATTCTACATTTTCTGCTACCAAAAAAAAAACCCAACAAACAAACGAAAAATAAGCTATAGATAAATGAGCCTCATTTGGATCCAGGATGGAAGGAAACATCAATGGACAAGTCTAATTCGTGCTGTGTCTGCTGCTCAAAGGTGATGATGAAAGGTCATGGACTCAAGCTGCACCAGGGAAGGTTCAGGTTGGACATCAGGAAGAATTTCTTCATGGAAAGGTTGGTCAGGCCTTGGAAGGGGCTGCCCAGGGAGGTGGTGGAGTCCCCATCCCTGGAGGTGTTTAAGGAGTGACTGGACCTGGCACTCAGTGCTCTGGGCTGAGGGACAAGGTGGTGATGGGTCAAAGGTTGGACTTGATGATCCTGGAGATCTTTTCCAACCTAAATGATTCTGTGGCTTTATTTTTTTAACCCCCTTGAATAGGTATTTTTACTCTCTAAATCTGCTGACTTGGTTTCTGGGCCAGCTGAGTGCTGGCAGTGTCCTGCAGCAACTGGATCCACAGGTCCATGGTGGATAATCAATGTTTTCCTCCTTTGTGGCCAAGCTCTCCCAGATAAATCTGCCTCAGTCCAGTCTCTCATGGTGGTCTTTGGGGTGTGGATTTAGAATCATGGAATAGAATCATGGAGTTACTCAGGATGGAAAATCATTAAGTTTACCAAGTTTACCCAGCACTGCCAGGTCCACCACTAAACCATATCCCCAAGCCCTCAGAAGAGAGCTGAGACCATCTTTCCTCTCAAGAATCAACCAGCTCTCCTCCTGAATGTTCCATTAGGGTCCCAAACTTCACTCATGGGGTGGGGTTGGCAGGTCCTTCCCACCCCTTGTCCATGCAGGAGAGAGCCACAGGAGCCCCTCTGATTTCAGACATTGGCCATTGTGCACAAAGCAGACCTAGAAAAACGTTTCCTAAGAGCCAACCTTTTCCTCTGGGAAGGGTTTTGACTGTGCTGAAAGGCAAATATTTGCCAGAGAAGGTCTTGCTGAGTCCTTCAGGGATCTCTGCACATGCAGGTTAAATTACTGGTGTTCACTGCTTGGAGCACAGGAGTAAAACATGAATTTTTTTCTTTTTTTCCCCCTGCCAAATGGTGTTTTCTTCTCCCTTGGTCAGCTCTGAGAAAGGTTTTATTATCAGAGGAAACTCTATTTTGTGTCATCACTCATCCTTCCCCAAGGAGCCATTCACTGCCCAAAGCCACTCCTAAACCACCCCAGACCCTTGAAATCATCCTGGAGACTTTCAAACACCCTTCCAACAGATTATTCCTCTTTGTAACCGTGGAGGAAGATGAATCAATGGGGGGACCCAGGAGGGTTGTTTTGCCTATGAATTATTTACACCCACTGGGTGATATTTCATTTTAGACTGGCCTTGTTTGACGCTTGTAATTTTTAATTCTTATAATTCCACCTCCAGCAAGCAAAGACCCCTGAGAGCACTAGATTATATCCCAGCAGGCACCCTCTGAAATGCATAAATAACCTCTCCTCTGCTGTCAGCTCATGGGAGATGGGCTGGGCTTTCATTGAGGTTGGGATTTTCCCTCTCTCTCTCTCTGTCTCTCTTAAAGGAATCTTTATCTCTATGCAGCTATTCTGTAACACTCCTCTGTTTGGTAACAAAAAGAACTATTTAAATGCAAATGTTGATTTTTTTTATTTTTTTTTTTCCAGGAAGTGGGGGGAAAATACTTGTTTGGTGATGTCCTTCCAACTGGTGCTGTTTGTAAAGGAGCTGCATCAGGAGTTGGGACTTGGGCTCCTTGCACTCCTGAACACCTCTGCCCAGTTTGTCTGCTACCCCTTGAAGTCAGATTGTCATTTCAAGAAAAAAAAGTAATTAAAATAACCCACATATATATTTTATATATATATATACACACTGAAATAAAAGGAATACAGTGTTTTGATCAGATTCCTCCTTCCTCTGCCCTGGCCACATGAAGATGGAGGAGATGGGACCACTCTACTCTCACTCCAGTTGGAAATGTTTGGGTTCTTTTTCTCCTTAGTCCTGGGACAGATGTTCCAGGTGTTCTGTGTGGCAGGGACAGTAGGGGACTGTTGGTTTGGGGCAAACTTGAAAGAGAAACCTTGTCAGGAAAGGAAGGTAAAGAGACATTCAGACTCTGGAGGTGGATGAGAATGAAAGGGAAAAGATGCCTGGAGCAGGGTGATTAATTTTCTTTGGGGAAATCCACTCTGCTCTTTTGTACCATTTCCCTCTGTTGAAATGCTGATTGTGGTTAAAAGCCAAAATTAGGCAAACCTTCCAGACAGGCTTGCAAAGGTGAATAGCCCAGGGATACTGAAAGAAGACCAAAGTTAGAGGAAACAGGGAGATGGGAAGAAAAGCCAAATATCCAACCAATATCCCCACAGAAGTGCCCTCACCCACAGCCACAGGGGCAGCAGCAAACACTGGGTTTAATTTTGGGCCATTCCCACTGCTTCCCATAATAAAGTTTTCTGCAGGAGCAGGAAGGGCTGGGAGGAATTGGAGGCAAGGTTTGTCCTCTCCCCGGGTGTGTGGGCTCCACCAGGAGGGGATGGGGCGGAGAAAGGGCCTGGGGACACCACAGTTTTCCTCATGTTGGGAAGGGAGGGATGTGCTGGAGGACCTGTCACACAGGGGAGCAGCAGCAGGAGCTGGAATTTGGGGCAGAACCCGTGGCAGTGGAGGAGGCAGATCTGCCTGCACCATGCACATCACCAGCCGGCCCAAGGCTTCTCACAACCTTCCCCCTCCTTCCCAGCCCCTCGCTCGGGCTCCGCAGGTTGAGGAGTTTCAGCCCGTCGTGATTTGATGTAGTTCAGTTGCCAAGGAGACAACGATCTGCAAAGGGGAACCTTTGTGGAGTCCGGGGGAGGGAAATCGATGCAGATCACTCAGGGGTTGAGGATGGCCCCGGGCCCAGAGCTCAGGAGCCAGGGAAGCATTTGCCCTGTTCCACGTGAGCTGTCCCAGGCAGGCTGCAGCCCAGAAGAGCTCCAAAACACCATTTCTGATGAGATCAGTCTCTGTGGGGGATGAGGAGGAGTCAGTCTGTCCTGAAAGTCCGTCCTCAGCACCAGTTAGACCGTTAAACTGGGACACTGGGGATGAGAAATGGTCACCTTGCATAACATCACCCTACATCCCAACGAACCTGTGGGAGAAATAAGGATCATGGTGTCTGCACCCTCACTAAAACTCCTCCAGCCGAGAAGAGCTGAAATCAAGGCTCCAAGGCAATAGTTCTCCATAAATCAGAGCTAATTTTTTTGGAGAGGGGTAGAAAGATTTGGCAACCTACTGCCTGTGTCCTGGCCTTCCTTTGCCCTCACCATCCATGAACCAAGTGATTATCACCCTGCTCAGACATCCACCCAAACTCAGATGGAGTTTAGAGGTGCAGCAGGAAGGGGAGGTTGTGTTGCTTTGGAGGTCAGATAAGACACATTCCAAAAGAATGGGAAAGACTCCTTCCAACAGGGAGAAAAGGTTTTTCTTCCCAGTCCCCACCTAATGATCAAATCATGACCAGGATGAGCACTGAGGAACCTCATTATATAACTTCTCTTGCTAATTAACGAGGTCCCTCAGTGGAGATTTCCCAGCCTTTCCCAGTCTGAGGGTTCCAGCAGGAATGGAGGGAGAGGGATGATGCTGGCTCAGTATTTTCCTAAGCTTTGCAGCAAGTGATGGCTTAAAACAAGTCAGGAATAACTGCAGTGCTGCAGCCAGGGGTTTTTTCCATCCTTCACAAACTTTGTTTTTGGGAACGTGTCTCATCTGACCTCCAAAGCAACACAGCCTCCCCTTCCTGCTGTACTTCTAAACTCCATTCCCGTTTGGGAAAATGTCTTGGGAGGGTGAAAATCACTTGCTGAAAAGCAGGGGAAAGTACCAAGCCAGCATCATCCATTTCCCTCCACTGCTGCTGGAACACTGAGACTGGGAAAAGCCCCCTCCAACAGGCAGAAAGGGTTTTTTCTTCCCAGTCCCTGATGATGGTCATGACTGATGATCAAGTCATGACCATGAAGGATGAGAGCTGAGGGACTTTGCTCATGAGCAAAGAGGTTGTTTAGGGAGTGGCTCCAGAACAGGGTTAAAAAGGAGTAACTCAGGGGGAGATCCTTCCTCCAGCTGCTGAGGAAGAGGGGAAATATAGTTTAGTTCTCTACATTCTCCTCACCCAGGGAAGGCTCTGTAGCTGAGTTGTCAGGTTTAATCTATTCCCAACTTGTATTCCTGTGGTCCTTTTTGAGTTTGGCAGCTCTTACACCAGAGCAGGGACCATCTCCAGCATCGATTCAATGGGACAGAAGGAAAGATCCTCCTGTGGCACATTTGAGATGTTCTCAGCACAGAGGAGGCTGTGAAAAGAGAGGCACTCGAGAGGTGGTGACCTCACAGTGAGTTTCCACATATATATTTTACTTAAAGGTCATCTCATTCCAACCCCCTGCCATGGGACACCTGCCACTAGCCCAGGTTGCTCAGAGCCCCATCCAACATGGGAATTTTGATAATCCCAAACACCCACAAGACATAGGAATGAATCTGGAAAGGATGTGGTGGCTTTTGAACAGATTATTAGAGAGGAACCAGGAAAGGATTAGGGATGGATTGGGTAGCTCCTGCCCTAGGGATGGATTCAGTAATCCCAAAGCAGTTCTCATTCTTGAGTCTTGATATATCAAATTAAAAGGCTGCTCCCAGTGTTAGAGCACATTTCAGACTGGTCTGGGGGATAGACTTGTTCAGTCAGACTTTGGCATCCCCACCCTGTCTGGGGAACTGCAGGAGCTGACTTTGGAGGGGGAAGAGGGAACAGGGAAAGCAGGAATGCAGCTGTCACGACAGGAGCTGGTAGGAATGATGCACATTTTCAGCTGTTCTCAGTGCACCAGTTTACAGGAACATCACTCAGCCTGGGGACAAGTGGGAAGAATAAGTCACTCTCTGTCTAGCGAACCCTCCAACTCACCCAGCCTGGAACACCCACAGTCCCTTCCCTGGGCTCCATCTGGACTGTGCTTTTCAGGTAGAAGTTCTAAACCATTTCCCAAATCCCCAACTAACATAGAATCATGGGATCCTACAATGGTTGTGGTTGGAAGAGACCTTGAAATCATCTTGTTCCAACCCCCTGCCATGGGCAGGGACACCTTCCACTAGCCCAGGTTGATCCAAGCCCCATCCAACCTGGCCTTGGACACTTCCAAGGATGAGACAGCCACAGCTTCTCTGGGCAACCTCTGGTAGGGCCTCACCACCATCACAGGGAAGAATTCCTTCCCAATATCCCATCTAACCCTGCCCTCCTTCAGCTTAAGGCCATTCCCTGTTTTCCCACCACTACATGACCTTTAAACAAATAAACAAACACCCTGAAACAATGGGTGAGGTTTAAAAACCTACACACGGAAGAGCTACGAAGACCTTACAAGATGCACAAGAGTTTCATAAGTAATGAATAAGATGACTTTTTTTTCTTTTTTTTTTTTCTGATCTGCATCTTTCCACGGCTCACAGAGCAGCCACTCAGCACAGCTGTGCTGGAAGGAGGAATGTAAAGCTTATTTTACCCAGCACCAAAGTGCAGCTGGTTCTGGAACACGCCAGCTGCCAACCGCACAGCGGTGTGGGGACAGCCACGCTCCAGCAGTCACCACTCCAGAACTTTGATACCCCAGGCAATCAGGATCTCCAGCCTGGAGATGTCTCTGTGTTAGGAGCCTGCTCAGGAGTAGGAAAAATGGAGGAAAAAAAAAATAATTAAAAAAATCAAACAAAACACTCTAAAAAACCCCAGTGCTGGTAAAAACCAGAACTAAGACGATGCCTTAAGATCCGTGGTCTGTAGAGTTTTAATGTAGTTTTTTGAAACTTTTAGGATAGAACTTTTAGCTAAATGCCTTTTGCACTAAATTCCAGAAATATTGGTTAACATTCCTTGTCAAGGATTTCAGTGGATAAAGATTTTTAGCAAGAACATCTGGTTTGTAGAGGATGTACATAAAGAACATAACAGAGCCAAGAGGTCTCACCAAGGCATTTGATGGCAAGAGTTCCCTAAAAAACTTTGTATTGAAATATTTAAGTTGTTTCCTGAGCTAAAGACGAATTTTCTATGAGACCATCCAGGTTTTTTTGTATTTTTAAGTGAAAGAGGGAAAATGTTAGTACTTAATGGTCTGTGTGGGACATTCCTGCTAGACCTGTTTTGAGGGGGAGCAGGAAGATGGGAACTGGAAGTGTGTGACTGCTGGGGGAGTTGGGAGGAGATTTTTAGTGGGTTTAGAAAAATTAAAAGTCAGGGAATTTTAGAGAAAACTTTTAAGTGGGTGAAAATATCTTCCTGTGTCTAATTAGGAATTGGTAGAAGGTTCAAAAGGGAATGAAAGATCATCATGTGAACTGTGGGATGGTTTGGGTTGAAAGGAACCTTAAAGATCATCTTGTTCCAACCTCTTGCCACGGGCAGGGACACCTTCCACTATCCCAGGTTGTTCCAAGCTCCATCCAACCTGACCTTGGACACTTCCTGGGATGGGGAAGCCACAGCTTCTTTGGCAACCTGTGCCAGGGCCTCACCACCCTCACAGGGAAGAATTTCTTCCCAATATCCATCTGAGGCTCAGGAAAGAAAATAAATATTTATATCCTTGCATTTGGATTCCTGGTGCCTTGGGAAAGGGTCAGTAAAAAGTCCAACCCTAATGGTTCTATGATTCTGTGAAAGGGAAAAAGGCAGAAAGAGAGAAAGA